>JAOUQZ010000024.1:4763056-4773537 GCA_028564935.1 Neosilurus hyrtlii
TTCTTTCAGTTCTTTTTTGTTTCTTTCAGTTCTTTGTTCTTTTCCTTCTTTCTTTCTCTCAGTTCATTCTTTTTTCTGTAGTTCTTTCACTTCTTTCAGTTGTATCTTTCAGTTCTTTTTTATGTTCTTTCTTTCAGTTCTTTCTTTATTTCTGTTCTTTCTTTCAGTTCTTTCTATCTTTCTTTATTTCAGTTCTTTCAGTTCTTTCATGTCTTTCTTTCAGTTCTTTTTTGTTTCTTTCAGTTCTTTGTTCTTTCTTTCCTTCTATCTTTCTTTCAGTTCATTTTTTTTCTTTAGTTCTTTCACTTCTTTTAGTTGTATCTTTCAGTTCTTTCTTTATTTCTGTTCTTTCTTTCAGTTCTTTATATTTTTTTTCAGTTCTTTCTTTCAGTTCTTTTTTCTTTCTTTCTTCAGTTCTTTTAGTTCTTTCTTTCAGTTCTTCCTCTCATTTGTTGTCCCTGTTTGATGCTCCTTGATGTACCGCTCAGTACAAAGATCTGTCGAGTCACGTGCATGTGTGTTAAACAGGTTTATGCTTTCTTGCGCTTTTCTCTTGCTGTTTTATTCTTTCACTCGGCGTCATCAGAGGAAGAATGTCGAACTTGTAAACATGATGTATTATTAATGTCTATGTTTTGCTTTTTATGTTTTATGGAATGGAGCTTTTGAGGTTAATATTTTATTATGTGCATTTACAATCTTTGAATACTCGAATTCGTCTTTCTCACTTTTTCGTTCTCCCCACACCCGTCCACCCACTCGACCTCGTTTCACATTCTCATGTGTTTTCATTCTCTCACTCCATCTATCCATCCATCTATCTCTGTCTTTCCTTCTCTCATTCTCTCTCTCTCTCTGTTGATCTGTCTTTTTCTGTCATTTCTCTGCCTGTCTCTTTTTTTACTCATTCTCTCTGTCTTTCTCTCTTTCATCTCTCTGTCTTACTATATCTCTCTCTTTCCATCTCTCTGTCTCTCTTTGTCTTGCTCTGTCTCTTTCTCTTTCTTTCTGTCTCTCTATCTCTCTCTTTTCATCTCTGTCTGTCTCTCTTTCTGTCTCTCTCTCTGTCTCTTTCTCTCTCTACCTCTTTTTCCCTCTGGCTCTTTCCATCTCTCTCTGTCTATCTCTCATTCGATCTCTCTTACTCTCTGTCTCACTTTCTTTCTCTCTTTCGCTTTGTCTCTTTTTCTCCATATCTGTCTCTTTCTGTCTATCTCTCTTTCTCTCTCTCTCTCTCTCTCTTTCCATCTCTCTGTCTCTCTCTTTGTCTTGCTCTCTTTCTCTTTCCCTACTTCTTTCTCCCTGTCTCTCTATCTCTCTTTTCATCTCTGTCTGTCTCTGTGTCTCTCTTTCTCTCTCTCTCTATCTCTCTCTTTCTCTCTCTCTACCTCTTTTTCTCTCTGTCTCTTTCCATCTATCTCTGTCTATCTCTCATTCGATCTCTCTTACTCTCTCTCTCTTGCTCTCTTTCGCTTTGTCTCTTTTTCTCCATATCTGTCTCTTTTTGTTCATCTCTGTCTCTTTCTCTCTACCTCTTTTCCTCTCTCTTTCCATCTCTCTCTGTCTCTTCTCATCTCTCTGTCTCTCTTTCTCTCTTTCGCTTTGTCTCTTTTTCTCCATATCTGTCTCTTTCTGTCTATCTCTCTTTCTGCCTCTTTCTCTCTGTTTCTTTCCATCTGTCTGTCTTGCTCTGCCTCTCTCTCTCTCTCTCTCTCTCTCTCTCGCTCTGTCTTTTTCTCTGTCTGCTGTTTACTCAGATCACTCTTTTTTCTGTTTTTTGCACCCTGCTCTCTGGCTTAAGTGCATGAAACTCATGTAGTTGCCAGGATACACAGAGATACAGTTCACAGGACAGATAACGCGGCTATAACAAAAAACTAATAGTAAAAATTTAAAAATCTACATTTTTAATGTAAAGCAATTTCTAATACAAATAACCACTTCGTCCTCCAGGACTGTCAGCGAGCTCAAGGACGCATCCAATGATGATACTCAGTAGTTATTCGGCGAACGCTTGGTGGATGTCGCTGAACAAATCCGTAGAGGCGTCCAAAGCCTGAAGTGAATAATTGTTTTAGTCTAAACAGGACTACATGGAAACATAAAAATCAAACTTAGTCAAGATCATTATAGTCTATTTTTGCATATTTTAATGGTGGCAGAAGCAGGTCAGGCCTCTCGGCAACCCAACTAGGATTAATCGGTTTGGTAAATGAGTGAGAGAGTGAGGGAGAGGTTTAATCATATGTTTCTGAAACTAAATCATGGTATTGAGGTACAAATTGTGTCTAATGCACATGTGTTTAAACCCTGCTTAAATATTATCCCGTGTAAATGAACTAAACCGAGAATTGTTCCTATATTCTGAGTCCAAGTATAAAAGAAACCTGGAGAGTGTGTACGGAGAGAGCAGGATGGCCCTAGAGGAAGTGCTCGGTTAATACACCTACACGGGAGAAAAGGTTTTTTGCATGTCATGCAGAGCCATGTAACTGGCTATTAATAAGAACCTCTACCATGCATTGGAATGATTAAAAAAACTCATAGTTTCATTTTGTAATTTAACATTCTGTTACCCAAACGTGGGCGCACGCGCACGTCCGCCTCACAGCAAGAGGGTTCTGGGTTTGAGTCCCGGCCTTGGGCTGTTCCAAATTGCCCCTAGATGTGAGTGAGTGTGTGTGTAAGTGTGAGAGTGTTGGCCCTGCAGTGGTCTGGCCAGGTGTTCAGGGTGTACCCCACTCTCGCCCAGAGTCGGCTGAGATAGGCGCCAGTCTCCCTGCGACCCTAATAGGATCGAACGGTTCAGCAAATGAGTGGAGTGTGAGTAAATCAAATGCAGTGGATTGTACAGTGAACTCAGACCTGGTTATTAGACTCTGATATCTGAGTGTGAATGGTTGTGTATTTCACAATATGCCCCGCCTTTTCCCAGAATCGGCCGAGATAGACCCCAGCCTCCCTGCGACCCTAGGGGGATTCAGGAAATGGATGGATTTGGGATACATTCGTACCTTTAAATACTTTACAGGCGAGCTGGTTAGCATCAGAATACATTAGCCAATCCGAGGGCACAGTTGCTAATATCTAGGGAACCCGGATAGATTATTATGGTATATACTGATTACTAAAGAAAAATATCACCTGTGTGTCATATTGTATAATAACCTGTTCATCTGGCTTCTAATGTAAAATGGTCATGAGTTAAGTGGGTGTATCACCCATGTGCATGATGTGGTACACTAAGGTGGGGGGGGGGGGGTGTTCTGGGGTGAGTCTTGTATGCAGAACAATGAAGCTTAAAAAAATTTAGTTCTTTTTGTTACTCTGATTGTCCACAAGTAATATAAAGGACCATCTGGTGATCAGCAAGAACTCATCCATGTCATAGACTACAGATGTGATTGTTAGCTGGATTTGTTATGTAGGGAGCGTTCAAAACCAGTACAAGGTCTGTGATGCGAACCCATGATTCCTAACTTTAAAAAAAATAAAAGGTGGTGTTTTTGTTTTTGTTAGCATTGGACAGGTCACATTACTTACACACAGTTCCCTCGCTTGACTCATATGCTAATTATTAACATTCATTTACAACCGACTTGTGCTACAAAGTGATGTTTGTGTTTGTAATAGTACAGTATTGGTGTCCTGAAATGAAAGACACTTAATACGCTTCATTTCTTCATACGCATGCACTCAGAAAGAGAGAGTGAGAAAAGCAAGACAGGATCAGGCAGAGAGAGGAGGAAAATAAAAGAGGGGGAAAGAAAGGGAGAGGAGTTGTGAAAGGATCAGGGTGGGAAAGAGTAAGAGAGGGACCGATGGTGAGAATGGAAGAGAGGCGGTGAGAGAGGGTTAAAGAAAGAGAAGGTGAGAGTAATCAAAAGTAACAGAGAGAAAAAGGTGAGAGAAAGAAAGAGCAGAGATGGACAGAGGGGGATGAGAGAAAGAGAGGATAGATAGAATGAAAGAAAGAGAGTCGAGGTGAGAGTGAGCAAAGACGAGAGAGTGGAGGAGAGAGAAGGGATGAGAGAGAGAGAAAGCAAGAGACAATGAGAGTGAGCCAAGAGAAGCTGTGCGTGTGTGTATCGGTGTATGTGTGTGAATGAGAAAGAGAGAAAAAGTGTATCTGTGTGTGTGAGAAAGACAGAGAGGGAGAGAGAGATGGAGAAAGAATGTGTGTGAGTGTGTAAGAGGTGTGTGTTTGATGGAGAAAAAAGTGTAAGAGAGAAGGTGTGTGTGAGAGAGAGCGAGAGAAAGAATGTGCGTGTGAGGGAGAGAAGGTATGTGTGTGAGACAGAAAAAGAGATTGAGTAGGTGTGTCTGTGAGAGAGAGAGAGATGTGTGTAAGAGAGAGGAAGAGAAGGTGTGTGAGTGTGTAAGAGGTGTGTGTGTCTGATAGAGAGAGAGATGTGTAAGAGAGAAGGTATGTGTGTAAGACAGAAAAAGAGAGAGTGTGTGTGTGTGAGAGAGAGAAAGATAGAGAGAGAAGGTGTGTGAGTGTGTAAAAGAGGTGTGTAAGAGAGAGAAGGTATGTGTGTGAGACTGAAAAAGAGAGAGGAGGTGTGTGTGAGAGAGAGATGGTGTGTAAGAGAGGAGGTGTGTGTGTGTGAGAGAGAGAAAGATAAGAGTAGGTGTGTGTGTGTGAGAGAGAGAGAGACGGCGTGTAAGAGAGGAGGTATGTGTGTGAGAGAGAGAGAAAAAGAGAGACGGTGTGTGAGAGAGAGAAAGAGAAGGTTGTGTGTGAGAGAGAGAGAAGGTGTGTGTGTGTGTGTGAGAGAGAGAGAGTAGGTGTGTGTGTGTGTGAGAGAGAGAGAGAGAGAGAGGTGTGTGAGTGTCTGATAGAGAGAGAAGGTGTGTGAGAGGAGGTGTGTGTGAGAGAGAAAAAGAGAGAGAGAGAAGGTGTGTGTGTGTGTGAGAGAGAGATAGAGTAGGTGTGTGTGAGAGAGAGAGGTGTGTGTGTGTCTGATAGAGAGAGGAGGTGTGTGTGAGAGAGAGAAAAAGAGAGAGAGAGAAGGTGTGTGTGTGTGTGAGAGAGATAGAGATGTGTGTGGGGGGGGGGGTCTTGACGTCATTTGTGTTTTTAGTGGACTACACGGTTTCCACAAACACACTCCTCTCGTGTTCTCTTCAGTTCTGTGTGCTCAGCGCTTTGCCTCAAACCTTCCCTCCATGTTCCCTCCTCTGTTTTTCCCAAGACAAGAAGCTTCCAAAGCAAGTTTTACACGGAGGAGACGCAGCGCAGGTTTCCTTAATGTGAAGGAAAAGGTAGGTGGAGTGAGCGGACTGGCTGAGTTTCTTTCTTTCCTTCTTAACATTTCAGTTTCTTGTGATTCGGTTTAAAATGATTGAGTGCAACTGCAGGAGAGGAAGAGTTTCGGTTCAGCACCACGGACAGCGACACCGTCCATTACCGACCAGCACGTCCTTCAATCTCTGTGTTCAGGATGCGTGGAAAGTTTCTTCTGATCTCTTAATCAAACCTCTCTCTCTCGCTCTCTCTCTCTCTCTCTCTCTCTCTCCAGGCAGATCACCGTAGACATGAATGAGAGCGCAGCAGTAAACGAGAGCCTGGTGGGGTTTTCCATGGCCTCGTGGGTGGAAGCTGGAGCCTTCAGCGCAAACAGCAGCCTGGCGCTCTCCTCATCCTCCCTGTTCCTGGACTTCCCCGTAAACCCGTGGGACATCATGCTGTGCCTGTCCGGTACCGTGATCGCGTGTGAGAACGCCATCGTGGTGGCGATCATCTTTTACACGCCGACTTTGCGCACGCCGATGTTCGTGCTGATCGGCAGCCTTGCGACCGCCGACCTGCTCGCGGGAGTCGGACTGATCTTGAACTTTGCGTTCCAGTACTTGATCTCGTCGGAGACGGTCAGCCTGATCACGGTCGGTTTCCTCGTGGCGTCCTTCACCGCGTCGATCAGCAGCCTGCTGGCCATCACCGTGGACCGCTACTTCTCCCTGTACAACGCGCTGACGTACTTATCGGAGAGGACACTTCACTGCGTGCACCTGATGCTGCTGGGCACCTGGGGAGCGTCGCTGGCTCTCGGCACGCTGCCCGTGCTCGGCTGGAACTGCGTGCGCGACACGGCGTCCTGCAGTGTCGTGCCGCCGCTCACGCGTACCAACGTGGCACTGCTCGCCGTGGCCTTCTTCACCATTTTCATCCTCATGCTCGGTCTCTACTGCAAGATCTGCAAGATCGTGTGCCGGCACGCCCACCAGATAGCACTTCAGCGCCACTTCCTCGCACCTTCGCACTACACCGCGACCAAGAAAGGTGTCTCCACGCTCGCCATCATCCTGGGCACGTTCGGCGCGAGCTGGCTGCCCTTCGCCATCTACTGCCTGGTGGGCGAGCGCGAGGATCCGGCCGTGTACACGTACGCCACACTCCTCCCGGCCACCTACAACTCCATGATCAACCCGATCATCTACGCGTACCGCAACACCGAGATCCAGCGCTCGCTCTACGTGCTGTTCTGCGGCAGCGCGCGCACCGACGTGTCCTACCGTTCCAGATCGCCGAGCGAGGTCTAGACGCGACACTCTCACCTTTAGGTCACACGCCACCTTGACTGTACCTGCGATATCGAAGGTGTGAAATCGAAGTCGGTCAGTCACGCAATTGCACTTTATACAGACTCGAGCGGTCTTAATGTTGCGAACAACAGACTTTGGTGACCAAGCGACAAGCTCGTGTTGAGAATGTTTTCAAAATGTTTAAAGGAAAAAAAAACAGCACTTTAAATGAGGAATGAAATGCCAAAGCAGTATTGTGAGTTCTGTGATTTTAACCTGTGATGGATTTTTTTATCTTGTAAAACTGTCCCTGAATATTATAATGTTTTTATATGGAAAAGAAAGTGGATTAAATATCTGTATCTACAACTACTTTGTCTCTATAAATTGCACACTTAAGACTATTATAGGCTGATACGTCTGTTGTCTCTGTCATGCCAGACACCAAAAAGTAAAAATAAATAAATGAATGAATGAATGAATGAATGAATGGGGGGTGATAAAGGAGGATGGAGGTGGTAAACACATTCCCTTAATATCGGTTCATTCTATAAGCCTGTTGGGTCTGTCCCGGTTTCAACTCCTCCTGGATGGGACGCCAGTCAGGCGCAGGTTTGCTTCCCAGTATTCTTACTGGTACCCATTTTTACTGCTGGGTGGACAGAGACACACTTCCCAGCACGGTGTGGGTCTAATGAGGATTCATTTCCATAGGGAACAAGAAAACAGTTACAAATCCGTCCATCCATCCACACAGATCACGTGGCTAGAATTTTTAAGTAGTAACTGATCTGACATAAATGACAATAACTCATTATGTTTATTATTATTATTAGTAGTAGTAGTAATAATAATAATAATAACAATCATCGTCATCATCATCTTGCTTCACAGTAAAAAGGTCCTGGGTTTGAGTCCTGGACCGGTTTCCTCCTACAGTCCAAAGACATGCACATTAGGCTAATTGGCTGTTCCAAATTGCCCCTTAGATCTGAATGTGTGTGTGAATGGTCTTGTGTGTGTTGCTCTGCGATGAGCAGGTGAGGTCTTCATGGTGTACCCTACCATCAGCCAGTGTTGGCTGAGATAGGCTCCTTCCTCCCCGTGATCCCAGTAGTAGGATTAAGCAGAATATTTTATTATTAATAATAATAATAATAATAATAATGATATTATTATTGTCATCATCATTATTGTTATTATTGTTATTATTATTAACAACAACATCAACAACAACATTTTGGTTAGGGTGGCATGGTTAGCACGTTTGCTTCACAGCAAGAAGGTCCTGAGTTTAAGTCCCATGCTTGGTAAGGGCATTTATTTGTGGAGCTTGCATGCCCTCCCAGTGCTTGTGTTGGTTTCTTTCAGGTACTCAAGTTTCCTCCGACAGTCCAAGTTACCCCAGATGTGAGTGTAAGCATGAATTTTTCTAAATTATTTATTTATTTATTTATTTTTGTGTGTGTGTGTTGGCCTGCGATGGACTGGTGAGCTGTTCAGGGTGTACCCCAGTGTCGGTTGAGATTAGCTACAGCCTCCCCACGACCCTATTTGGATTAAACGTTCAGCAAATGATAAAATAATAATAACATTTGATGATCCACCTTACCGCAAGAAGGACTTGGGTTTGAGTCTCGAGCTCGACGTGAGCAGGTCTCCGTGGTCTTCGCGTGTTCCTCCTGGGTTTGTGTGGGTTTCCTCCAAGTTCTCCACTTCCCTCTGACTTGCCCTAGGTGTGACTGTGAGTGGATGTGTGTCTGTGTGGGTTTGTGGTTTACAGGCGAACTGTTCAGGGTGTGCAGGTTGACGGTCCGTCGAGGCTCCGCAACATTAAAGTGTCAATGAAATGAAGTCGGCTGATGATCTGAATGTACTGAATGAGCCGGTTATCACACCAATGCACTTTTTCTTCCCTGATGGCGCGGATATAAAACGGTGCCTCAAATATTGAAAGAGTGGTTCAGTTCCGGACTCGGCTCAGGTGTTTCGACGTGGAGTTCACATGTTCTCCCTGTGCTTACATGGGTTTCCTCCGTGTACTCTGGTTTCCTCTGAAGGGCCATGGACATGCACATTAAGCTAATTGGCTGTTTGCACCAGAGAGTGTGAATGGTTGTGTGTGTTGGTCTATGTGATGGTCTGGTGGGCTGTTCAGGGTGTACACCTCCCTCGCCCAGAGTCGGCTGAGATGGGCTAAGACAGGGATGAATTAAAAATGTATAAATGGGTCAGATTGTAAAACTGGTACATTTTTCCCAGTAGCAAGGACAATGAAATGATATCCAGATGTGGGAGACGCCATCTGCTTTATTCATGTACGACCAGGAACAGCTGCATTATTAACACATGGCGCTTCTATCCCTTGACGTTCCTCGTGAATAAGTCTTTTTCATTTATCTCTGTTGTTACCATTGGCTGAGAGAGAGTTGTGGGCGCAGGGTTGCACATCACACGTTTTTACAAGTAAGCTTAAGTGACAGCGTGTTGTAGGAGTGTGTGGTGACAGCGTGTTCTGGTTCATGAGAGCTGAATGACTCTTGGTCGGGTGTTTGTATGTTCTCCATGCTGTTCCGAATCAAGAGACAGGACTCTTACAGAAGCCTGAGCTTTATTGGCTTCCATAAAAGTGACATCACTAAACATTCACAAAGGATCTGAATGTAGCAGGGGTTGAGTAAAAAGCCAATTTTAAGACACATCTGTTCTGGTTGCTATAGCGCCACGGTCGTTCGCTTAAAAGGTCGGCTGTGGCACGATTATTTATAATCACACAAAGACAACTTTTATTTCCTTCATAGCAGGGAAAACAGGGTTGACTGCTCAAGTGAAACATTCTGACAAAATGATTAGTTAGTTGACATGTAATAAAATGTGGCTTTCAGGAATTTGTAGATTTTAACAATGGTACTGTTGCTCCAGTTGGTCCGGTCGAGGCTCAGCAACATTAACGTGGCAATAAAGTGAAATCAGCTGATGATCTGAATGTACTGAATGAGCAGGTTATCACATCAACGGAAGTTTTTTCTTCCCTGATGGCATGGATATAAAACGGTGACTCGAATAATAAGCAAGTGGTTCAGGGAGCACGAGGAATCATTTTCACATATGTATCGGCCCCCCAGAGTCCTGATTTTAACCCTATTGAAAGTGTGCAGTAGGAGACTTTATGGAGTGGTTCAGGTTTATTTTTCTTGTCATTAATTCAAGACGTTTGTGAAAAATAAACCCAACACTGGACCGAAAAAAAAATGTGATGATGCTTAAGTACTCGGCACGATGGTGTAGTGGTTAGAACGTCCGCCTCACAGCAAGAAGGTCCTGGGTTTGATTCCCGGGCTCGGGGCGTTTCGGTGTGGAGTTTGCGTGTTCTCCCTGTGCTTGTATGGATTTCCTCCGAGTACTCCGGTTTCCTCCTACAGTACAAAGACATGCACAGTAGGCTAATAGGCTGTCCCAATTTGCCCCTAGGTCTGAATGTGAGTGTAAATGGTTGTGTGTGTGTTGGCCCTGTGATGGCCTGGCAAGCTGTCCATAGTGTACCCCGCCCTCGCCCAGATCCGAGGATGAGTGTTGCTTAAGTTTGTCGAAACAATTCTATGGTGGATAATTGCATGACATGTTTTTCTGGTGTAGAATTAACTTACTAACTCGTTTGCTGAACTGCTTTGTCCTACTCGGGTTTCAGGGAGGCTGGAGCCTATCTCACCCTGAACAGCTCACCAGACTGTCGCAGGACAACACACACCACCACCATTCATTCAACACACGCGAGCACGATGGGGACATGCAAACGCCACACAGAAACGTCCTCATTGAACCTGGGACTCGAACCCAGGACCTTTTTGTTGTGAGGCGGACTTGCTAACCACTTCCTGCCGAACCTTTACCAGGTACGGTGTCTTCATTTTTTAATTTAATGATTTACATTATGGGGACGGGGCAGTGGTGGC
>JAOUQZ010000024.1:4821880-4833887 GCA_028564935.1 Neosilurus hyrtlii
TGCGTGGGTTTCCTCCAGGTACTCCGGTTTCCTCCCACAGTCCAAAAACATGCACAGTAGGCTAATCGGTTGTTCCAGATCGCCCCTATGTGAGTGTGAGTGTGATTAGTTGTGTGTGTGGGTTGCCCTACGATGGTCTGGCAAGCTGTTCAGAGTGTACCCCTCCTTAGCTCAGTGTCGGCTGAGATAGGTGCCAGCCTTCCGCTACCCTAACAGGATTATGTGTTTCGGCAAATGAGTGAGTGAGTGAGTGAGTGAATGATTGAGTGTTAACATGCACTTGAACATTTATCCAGTGCTTAGTACTTGGCCCCGTGTTGAGCCTGTTGACGTATGCGTGTGTGTTTGTGTGTGTAGTTCTTCATGCAGTACTTTTATTTAGGCCACACACACACACAACCATTTATACTCACACCTTGGGGCAAAATGGAGCAGCCAATTAACCAAGTGTCCTTGGACTACGGGAGGAAACCGGGAGGAAACATACAAACTCCACGCAGAAACACCTGACCCCGGGACTTAAACCCAGGACCTTCTTGCTGTGAGGTGAACGTGCTAACCACTACGACACCGTGTCGCCTCGTTACAGGTCTGAAACACGGGAATGGACCTAAACTAGAAAACGAAAGGAAGTTGACCAACAAATCATGAAATATCTTGCGTACACGTTGCCTACAAGTCGAAACACTATGATAAGAGAACTGGAGGAAGCAGCGCTTATCATATCTGGTGTTTGCAATACATCTGTTCATGTTGGCTAACATATGGATCGCCGTGAATGGACAGAAGATAGCAGGCAACACGCACCTCACATGCACGTCGTACACTTACTGGAGCAACGTTGGACGCTGGGCTTCAACAGTTGAAAGGGGATTTTTCGTTACACTTTTCAGAGGTTTGTTTTGCTCACAGTGCACACAGTCGATTCAGACATGCGTCGGAAGCCTGTAGCCAGCTACGTTTATAAAATACTTTGGTACTCTAATATTACTATTACTATTATTAATATTACTACTATCTAGAGATCTACTCATTCGTTAATTTTCTGCACCGCTTAATCCTGATTAGGGGCGCGGGGAGGCTGGCGCCCAGTTCAGCCGACTCTGGGCGAGGGCAGAGTACACCCTGGACAGCTCATCAGGCCATCGCAGGGCAGAAACACGCTCACGGCGACCCAATAGCCTATTTACATGCCTCTCACCACAGACAGTGAGAGCCATGGCTGGCTTTTAATAACCCAGTTAACTGCACTCGGGGGACAGTAGTGACAACTCAGAGATAGTGGGACTTCGGACTTCGTAACCCCCGACCTTCGGATCATTAAGCCAGCACCCTTCTCCGGACCACCACCGCCGCATCTAGAGATCAATCTATAATCAAAATAACAGACATCCACAGTTTGACACAGGCGCTTGGAGCAGGCCGCGTCATCATCACGCTTTAAGCACCTTCTCCTCACTAAAAGAAGGTCCTGGGTTCAAGTCCCAGACTCGACGAGGGCGTATCTGTGTGGAGTTTGCATGTTCTCCGCATGCTTGCATGGGTTTCATCCCGGTACTCCAGTTTCCTCCTACGGTCCAAAGGTATGCAAATTAGGCTAACTTGCTGTTCCAGATTGCTCCTGGTCTGAGTTGGAGCGTGAATGGTTGTTTGTTGGACGTGTGATGGTCTGGTGAGCTGTTCAGTGTGTATCTGCCTTCGTCCAGTGTCGGTTGAGATAGACTCCAGCCTCCCGGTGACCCTGGTAGGATTCGGCAAAGGAGTGAGTGAAAGATTAGTGGCGAACAACCATTAAGGATATCAGAGTCGGTGGTGGACATCAGACTGAAAGCGAATCCCAGAGGAGCTCGTACAAACGTCGGTCATAAGAGGGACGTTAACAGTCATAGCCGAGGGGAGGAGAGCCTTGTGCCTCTCGTTTCATCCATGCCTCCCACATGGTCCTGACTTACCATTCGCTTCTTGACGAGATTTTTATTCCTGACTCCCCGAGATGCGTCTGTGTTGTGCTACGTGATGGTTTTAATACCTGTAGCTACTTCGAAAGCTATTACCTCGTATTGATTGACCTCACATAAACCACTGGCCTCGGACTTTCTGTTCCTGTTCTTTATTCCTTCACAAACACTCGGTCAAGATGGCAGCCCTATTATCCTTCCACTGCCATTACATTTCTATTGATTTGACGGTCTTCGCTTGCAGCTGGCTTCACCCCAATTATTCTCCTATTGGCATCTTTCCGCTAGAAGGACTTTCTTTTTACCCCCCCAGCGCACTTTTCCAGATCAGCCAGTACAGGTCCATTCATTATTTCTGTGTGGAGCGTGGCACTATTTATCATTCAACGCATACCAAACTTACCCATCAAGAATAGAGAATTCCCATCAAGGCGTGCTCGGTGGACAGGAACCAAACAATGCAGTTCTCCAACCTTCAGAGCTGCTCTGCAGTGGCTGTCAAGCCAAGATGAATCTAGAACTATGATGAGCCACACAAGTAGCCCAGGGGTCTTCTGTGAAAACTGTTTACGTAATATTTCTGCCACTGCAGCTCAGCCGGGGTATCTGAGCGAACGTCTTCGGTGCGTGAGTGTGACAGGGGCGACAGTTTAACCTTGGCTAACCTACATGACTGTGCACCGTGATGGAAATCATGTCACATGCAAACTGGGGGGGTGGATACTATATTTAAAAAATGAGATTTTAGTAGGGACGGTATGACGGCGCAGTAATTAGCACGTCCGCCTCACAGAAAGAAGGCCTGGGTTCGATCCCCGGGCGCGGGGGTTTCTGTGTGGCGTTGGCGTGTTCTCCCTGTGCTTGCGTGTGTTTCCTCTGGATACTCCGGTTTCCTCCTACAGTCCAAAAACAAGCACAGTAGACTTATTGGCTGTTCCAAATTGCCCCTAGGTGTGAGAGTGAGGGTGAAAAGTTGTATGCGTGTTGGGCCTTGTGATGGCCTGGTGAGCCGTCCAGGATGTACCTCGTCCTCGCCCAGAGTCGGCTGAGCTGGGCGCCAGCCTCCCCGCGACCCTAATTAGGATTAAGTGGCTTAGAAAATGAATGAATGAATGAATTAAATTTCAGTGCGTACTTTATGAAAAGCTTTAATCTCAAAGATACTTCCGGAAAAGTAAACTCTTCCCCACGTGTACAGGTAATTATAAATCAAATACAATATTAACTAGAGGGGCATTTACATAGTGCAAGGTACAAACGGATTATTATAACTTGACACAGTTATAATGAAATGTCTCACCCTAGTGGCCATCTGTTGAACACTCATTCATGTCACTCATTTTCTGAACCGCTAAATCCTACTAGGGTCGATACAATTGGTGTCTATCTCAGCCGACACTGGGGAAGGCAGGGTAGACCCTGAACAGCCCGCAAGGCAACACACACACAAGCATTCACACTCACACCTAGGGGCAATTTGAAACAGCCAGTTAGCCTAATGTGAATGTCTTGGAACTATGGGGGGAATCGGAGTTCCGGAAAAAACCCACGCAAGCACAGGGAGAACATGCAGACTCCACACTGAAACGCTCCACCCGGGCACCCAGGACCTTCTTGGTGTTAGTGAGGTACCCACTATGCCACCGTGCCACCCCATACACTTAAGACATCTTCTTTAAAAATACTAAAATTATAAATAAATAGGGGGCAGTCGTGGCTCGGTGGTAGCAAGGTGGCTACGGTGGCCTGGCGAGCTGTCCAGGGTGTTCTCCGCCCTCGCCTGGTTGACTGAGATGTGCGCCAGCCTCCCTGCGAGCCTAATTAGGATTAAGCGTTTCAGAAAATGAATGAATAAATAAATAAAGGTATCAAACTACACCCCTGAGGATTACCCCATTAAAGTCGAGAAAAGGCCCAGTTTACTATCGTTTCTTTATGAGTGTATACAGTCATTTCAAATTACA
Source organism: Neosilurus hyrtlii (assembly GCA_028564935.1). Taxonomy (NCBI): domain Eukaryota; kingdom Metazoa; phylum Chordata; class Actinopteri; order Siluriformes; family Plotosidae; genus Neosilurus; species Neosilurus hyrtlii. The sequence goes on from JAOUQZ010000024.1 coordinate 4,825,803, forward strand.
TCATCAACACCTACAATTTCTCAGAATAGCCGACTGCCGTAACTGTCACAACACAAAAAAATGCACCTGTTATAGACTCTTCAGAACCTTTCATCCCCAAAGATATTCGTCTCCAAATAAAAAGAGATACCTCCTCCATCTTCCCAATCTCTTTTTGTCTCATCTCTCTCTCTCTCTCTCTCCTCCTTCCCTCCCTTTCTATTACACTCAGTTCAAAAAAAAAAAAACGAGCCATAAAAATAAAATCCTTTAAAATCCTGCCAACACCAGCGGAGAAGGAAGAGAGGAAACGACCTCCTCCACTCCTGTAATTTATCCACTCATCTAAAATCCCCTCTTCATGTTCACTTTTCTTTCTCCCACCCCTTATATACAGAGTTTCTGCTGTAGAACTCTGAATCGATACCGACTGTGAGGAGTCTGTGGACGTTCGCTAATGCCGTGTTTCGTTTCATTGCGTCTTGATTCTCTTATTGATTTCTCAGTTTCTTCGTTAAAACTGCTCTTGCTTCACTTGTAGCACTATAAGTTAAGTCTGGGTGTAATCAATAATAATTTATAATTAAGCTACCGCAGAACTAATTCGATAGAAAGAAAGAAAACACTGACGGTTTGTTAATTGCTTGAAAAGCCTCCAGTGATTGCTCTATACAAGCTCTCACTGGACCTGTTTACGTTTTCCTTTCGGTTTCAGATGCAAAGCAGGTCCATGCAAATCCAAACCAGGTCCATACTGCGCGGCGTGCGCGATTACAAGCCCAGCCCTTTCACTCAGACAGTCCCCTATCCGTCGTAGCACACAGCTAGCTATGCACGCCGAGACAGCGCACAATCATTTCACAATCACTAAACATCCTACTTCTCACTGACTCCTATTAGTGTCGCGAGGATGCTGGAGGATCTCAGCCGACACTGGGCGAAGGTGTACCATCGCAGAGCCAACACACACACACACAAACACAAAACCATTCACGCACACATGCACATGCACACCTAGGGGCAATATGGAACAGCCAGTTAGCATAATGTGCTTGTCTTTACTCTGGGGGAGGAAACCAGAGTACCCAGAGGAAACCCACGCAAGCACGAAGGGAACATGCAAACTCCGCACAGAAATGCCCTCGCCGAGCCCGGGACCCAAACCCAAGACCTTCTTGCTGTGAGGCGGACGTGCTGAACACTACAAAACGGCGGCGTCCACATCCCACTTCTCTCTATAACCGCTTGATCCTACTAGGGCGCAGGGAGGCTGAAGCCTATCTCAGCCGACACTACGTAAACAACACTACACTGCAGGGCCAACACACACAACCATTCACACTCACACTCACTAGGGGCAATTTGGAGCAAAAAAACAACTAGCCTAACGTGCATGCCTTTGGACTGTAGGAGGACACCGGAATACCCGGAGGAAACCCACGCGAGCAAAGGAAGAACATGCAGATCCACACAGAAACACCCTCGCCGGGCCCAGGACTCAAACCCAGCGCGTTCTTGCTGTGAGGCGGACACCACGCCGTCCACATTACAATTCTATACACGTATAAATATGACGTAGGGAAGAAGAACTTCCTCAATCTTACTAAACGACCAGCAAACACTGCTACCTTGCCATCTAGACCTCATGACTCATACCCGTTCGGTCTCATGGCTCAGAGCTGAGTGTGCAGTGGAAAAGCCTATTTTTGTGCCCCAGCTATGACACTTTGCATGCCATAAGAAAGAAATGCCTAGCAGCCACTTTAAGCTCATATGTAAACAAGCCTTCAAAAAAAAAAAAAAGAAAGAAAGAAAAAAAATTTGAAACCTGATCTTAGATCAACATTAAAGGCTTCCACCTTTATGTCGCTGCCCAGCCATGCGGAATGATTTGAATATTCAAAAACATCTCCAACTTTGCACCAACTGCGGATTCTACCGGCTGCATTGTTCTGCAGACGCAGAGTCCCTTAATAAGCTGCCGCATGCTTAAACTAACAATAAGCAGCAGGTTCGGCTGGCGCTGGAGAAAAGTTCGGACTGGCGTTCGGTCACCACCTGTTCGGATTTGTATATTAAGGAATCTCCCCAAACCAGGGGAGTGTAAGTGGACACCACGCCGTGTTCTCAATCCCACACGGTCAAAATATCCACCAAGTCCAGAGGGCAAAACAAAGAGGGCTCGTCGAAGTGACCTAGAAAAACATTTGCTTCAGAAAAGGGGGACTTGAACAAACAAGGGGTTGCGGGGAGGCTGGAGCCCATCTCAGCTGACTTCCGGAAGTAGGCAGGGCAAATGTGAATATTTTATAATTTTGTTATTATTTAATAATTTTTTACCTTTTTTATTTTTGTGTGTGTGTGTGTGTGTGTGTGTGTGAGGGGGGTTTACTTTTCTATAGCCACTGTAACTACAAAACAGGGTTAGCATGTTGACTTCAAAAAGAAGGAATCAAACCATTTAAATGATAAACAGGTAAATGTACCTTCTGTTTGGTGGATGTTGGTAAAAGAAGGTCTGCGCAGTCACGTTTCGGGTACTTTTAATTTCTACAGGTTTTTGTTATGATGGGCGGCATGGTGGTGTAGTCGTTGCAAGTCAAGCACCTCCCAGCAAAAAGGTCCGGGGAGTCCCGGGCTCGGGTGTTTCTCGGCTGTGTGGAGTTTGTTGTGTTCTCCCCGTGCTTGCGTGGGTTTCCTCTGGGTACTCCGGTTTCCTCCCCACGGTCCAAAAGACATGCACGTTAATCTAACTGGCTGTTCCAAACTGTCCCTAGGTGTAAGTGTGAATGGTTGTGTGTATATTTTGCCCTGCGAATGGTCTGGAGAGCTGGTCGGGGTGTATCTCCCCTTCGCCCTGTGCCGGCTGAGGTAGGCTCCAGCCTCCCAGCAACCATAGGATAACTAAATTGGAGCAATATCGCTGCAGAATTCACTCAGCTCATGCATGCTGTTCAAAAGGGATTTCAGGCTATGCCGAATACCTTGAAATGCAAAACAAGCTATTGGTGTCCAATAGGGCACGTCAGTTTGTTCTCCTGACAAATCTTGGAGGGAGAACACATTTCCGCCTTCAGCTAAGCCGTGCCTTATTACCACAGACCTTGGTTTGCATTGCTAAACATCTTCTGGTGGCAGGCAGTTCATAAACCCTGTGAGCTTCTCTCTCTCTCTCTCTCTCTCTCTCTCCCTCTCTCTCCCTCTCTCTCGCCCTCTCTCTCTCTCTCTCTCTCCTTACTTCACCACATGACCTCCTGCTACAAACTACATACTACAGAAACATTTCATCAGAAACGTTTTATTACTAAGGCTAGATATAGTGGTAGTGGGCAGAGTAAATATCAGTTCTGTTGCAAAAGACAGACAGTTTCGCAGGATCAGTTTGGGCATGGGGGTGTCGTGTAAAGAGAGCGGCTGAATGAGTCAACCGGCTCTCTGCGTGACTGTAGAAAGAGCCTGCGGGCAGCTTGGCTTTTAATAAGTCACAGTGAGGTGCAGAGTTTTGGAACACTCAATTAACTTCTACTGATGTCTGTAGAAAAGAGAGCGAAGGCGAATGAGGGGAGAAAAAAAAACGCAAACGAGCGGGGCTGAGAATGAATGAGCACGGAACATCCGTTTCAGGCTTGAATGAAAACAGGAGTAAATACGAGGGGAAACGTTGCAGGGACTAAAATTCTGAGCCATGAAAATATACACAGTAATCCTCGACTTACGATGGACCCGACGTACGACGTTTTGAGCTTACTACGATAAGTCATTAAGAATTGTCGTTCCGACTTTTGGCGTTTGCGTCGTAAATACGAACTAGGTGTCAGTTGTGCGCCGCCCGACTGAGGATTCTCTTCGGATTCTCCAGCTTCCTCCTCCCAATAAGCCCGTCTCTCATCCCACTCTTGCCCCTTCCAGTGTGCAAGTCGACCGCAGGAGCAAAAGTGAGGAATCGTTCTCTTTTTCCTAGATTATGATTTTGCCATTGCATTAGCGTATAACAGACCCTCAGTCATTTCCCGAACTGCTTACTCATACTAGGGTCGCGAAGAGGCTGGAACCTATCTCAGCCGACTCTGGGCGGAGGCAGGGTACACCCTGAAAAGTTCGCCAGACTATCGCAGGGTCAACACACACGACCATTCACAATCACACTCACACCTCGTGCCAATTTGGAACAGCCAGGTCAGCCTAATGTGAATGTCTTTGGACTGTAGGAGGAAACCGGTGTCCCCAGAGGAAACCCATGCAGGCTCGGAGAGAACATGCACACTCCACACAGAAACGGCTTCGCCAAGCCTGGGACCTTCTTGCTGTGAGGCGGATGTGCTAACCATTATGCCACCATGCCGCCCGTAATAACAGACATCACAATATAATAAAGAAGAAGTTAAAAATTACATAAACTAAAATATTGAACTGGAAATCCTCTTCTTCTTCTTCTTCTTCTTCTTCATTGTCATGTGCCATGCCTGTTCCCGGCTTCAGCTGCCACTGAGCACCAGGTAGTCATGGTTGACTAGGCATATTACACAAGCGTGGTTCACCTCCAAGATCAGACGGGATCGGGAATTGACTGGGTGGTATGGGGGCAACCTGGATATTAGACCATTTCAATTGTTTTAAGAGATTATATTTCTACTTATCTCTTGATTTTAAAGAATGTTAAGCAGTAAAGCTGATAGGAAACATCTGGAGGAACATCTGTTTACCTGTTCATCCATGCAATTATTTAGGAAGTCAATCACGTAGTGCGATCACAGCACGGTGGGTAAAATCAAGATCGAGAGCTCCACTTGATGTTTACTGCGACCATGGCATACATTTCATTCTTACATAAATACGTGCATATTTTATACACAGATGTCTATAGGGAAACGGTACGAATGAATCAGGGTGAATCATGAATGAATCAGAGCTCCAGTGGGCAGCAGAAAGTCTCATGCGAGTCTCTATCTCTAATTCACTCGTTTATTTATGACGTCGAACGATTTTACAAGACGGTGATATACTTCAGGTTCGGGTTCTCGCTGAAGCTGTTGGGAAAAATTTCACACGTGTTATCATTTGTTTCCCAACAACCCCCCCTCCCCTCAACCCCACCCATGCTTTGCATGAGATGTCTTTATTAATGACATGAAACATTCCCGCTAACCCAGTGTACCCCACGGCACCTGCAAATTAGCATTCGTTCTTTAGGATCCTCGCATCTCATATCCTTATAAAATAGCTTATAATATTCCATCTTATCCTGTAAGGAGGTATTTTAGTAGCATAACTCGTGTGGAATGACTCAAACGTCGGTACAAAACTGGTTCGCCCGGAGACTCCGACAAGTATTTGGTATTTGAGCAGGTTCACAGCCAGTAAAGCGTTCAAAGCCATGACCAGTGAACTCATCTCTCAACACACACACACACACACACACACACACACACACACGGATTGACCACCGAGTTCCTGCAGCACAGAAGCAGCTTTGTGGAGCCTCTGGTGTACCAGAACAGAACAAAGCACCCTGTGTGTGAAGCATCCCAACAGCTGGGATACACAGAAAACTACGGACACGCTTAACCACCACGGGACATTTTCATTGTTTCAGCTCCGCCAGTTCTATCCTCGCCTTCTTTTCCCTGTAGCAGCATTCCCTTTCATCGACCCTCCTTCTCTACTACAGTCACAGTTTCAATAGCAGGGACGCTTAATAAAAAAAACAACAACAACAACAACGGAGCGTCTGATAAGCCATCAAACAGCCGCCAAAAGAAAGTCACTGAGCTCGAATTTGAAGGCTTAGATCAACAGAGAGCCAAGGAATGCAAACTTTGTGCTTCGCAAGCAGAAAGCGCTGAAGGGAGTTCCGACTGGCTCTAAAAGCGTGTTTTTGGTTCTGGGATGTGCGTGTTTATATATTAACAGACACGCCATAACCTCATATAGCGAGCCTTATATAGCATGTTTCATGATGTTACACAAAACCTTCTGAAGATTTCTGACTTATAGAAAGGTGTTTCTTTCCCAGTAGGTATATAATCGACTTATGACCCGAGCATGAGGTCTGTATAGAGAAATCTCAGCCCCAGGGCCTTAGTACAGACCAAGTGGGGCTGAGATTTCGCTGTACGGACCGAGCAAACAAGGGCAATAAGTCATTTATTATACGCCATTTTAAAATGCCGGCCTTTTATAATTCACTTCAGACGCTGTTATTTGCCCGCTGTTGAACATGGCGTCACAGGTACACATAGGAGATCGGAGACCCTGCTTAGAGTGAATGCATTGTAAGTAGCCATGCCTCTTTTGGCGACCACATTCTAACTAGCCTATCCTGTGTGACGCTTCCTTTGAACTGACCAATCCTGTAGCTCATGTATCATAAATGTTTCATGTATCATAAAATAAAGAGTTTTTGGAAGCATGTGGGAATTCCTAAAACACTAAAGCTGGTAAAGATCAGAGAGTCCAGTGCAGCTAGCTAACAGCTACACCCAATTTATCGACCAATCAGATTGCTTGTACCGCCACTGCCGTATAATACATACTTTGTATTCCTGTATGTAACGTCGGCATTGAGCATCACTCTCTCTCTCTCTCTCTCTCTCTCTCTCTCTCATTCGTTGTTTCTCTGCGTCACTCAGAGCTGTCTTGGGTGTCAAGTGACCTTCTGGATGCCACCACTAACAACCAAGGAACGCAACAGCTGCAGCAGGGCTAAGGGCATCGTTGCTAAGTGACTACCACAGCTGGCTTCCTCTCTACAAGATATCCGCTCGTGGGACGAGAAATATTTTTAAAGTTTCTTGTGCAAATCCGCATCACCTCCAGGGTTCTGTGTACAAATGTACCGGATGGGTGTGAGATTGAAGTGCTCAGGATTCGCTCGAATAGATAAGTACACCACCACATTTTGGTGAAACCATTCGCTGTTGGCTTTTATTCACTGGTTTGCAGAGTTCAGGAGAGAAATGGAAAGGAAGTTCCTTACATCCATGGCAAATACAGGCGTGATAACGAGTGCAAAATTAAAATCCTGAAAAACTCTGCACACACCCACACCAGGTAGACCTCGGCCAGCATCAAGAAAACAAAGTGCGCGATTATTAAAGGTGGTTTTAACTATATTTTAACCTTAAAACCAGAATTCAATCAGATGTCATAAAATTTTGGATAGAAGAAAGAATAAAGAAAGAGAAAAGTGACCGAAATCAATTTTTTAAATCGAAGGTACTCGGTTCAAGTTTATGTATGGAGTTCGCATGGTTTCCCTGTGCTTGTGTGGGTTTCCTCCGGGTACTCTGGTTTCCTCCTACAGTCCAAAGACATGCACTTTAGGCTAAGTGCCTGTTCCAAATTACCCCTAAGTGAGAGTGTGAATGGCTGTGTGTGTATTGGCCGTGCTGGTGAGCTGGTCAGGGGGTACCGGGCTTTCGCCCAGAGTCGGTGAAACATTCCTGCCGAGTCTGGGACTCAAACCCAGGAGGTTTTTTTTTTTTTTTTTGCTGTGCTGCTTTGAAAAACTTCTTTCCGATTCTCTAACAGACTGGGCAATAAAATGTATTTTTCATATCAGATAATATAAACTGAATGAACAGCGTGCGTAGTTAACAACATGCCTGGAAGCTGAAATTCATCCTCTATTTCTTTTCCATGCTGGGTGCTTTTTGTCCTGATGTGATATAATGAGATGATGAGACAATATAGAGGCTTTTTCTCTGCTTCTGTGATTCAACAAACCCCATAAATCTTATCGATTTTGTTTACGTTGCTCTATTTCCACTAATCTATCTGTAGCTATGCTGTGAATTCTGTGCAATCATACACCATCCTCCTATTGGTGGGTCATAGCAGCACTCACACACTGAGATTTTACTCTGACTCTTCCAATACAATTGCCAGAACTGTCTTTGCTCGCACTGGCTCTAAATCTCATCTCAATAAAGCTTAACGCTTTCACACTGTGTATTGTAAGACAACCGATTCCAAATCCTGACCAAAGATTAGCTGGTATGACGTGTAACTGCTGTAGCGAGGCTTCCACGGATGGGTTCCCTCCTGAGCCTGGTTCCTCTCAAGGTTTCTTCCTCGCGTTTACTGAGGGAGTTTTTCCTTGCCACT
>JAOUQZ010000024.1:4858566-4872374 GCA_028564935.1 Neosilurus hyrtlii
ACACACACACACACACACACACACACACACACAGTTTGGTTTAGATGCCTTCAGGGAACAACACATAAATGAATTACTAACTTAATTCACCCGGAGACTTACCCTAACCATAACCACTACCTACCTAGTCCTCACCTTACCTTTGGTCTAACCTTAACTTCACCATCAGCGCTACCCTGGCCTTTCAAATGTTCACCCAAACCTTTACTTTAAAATTGAATGATTAATATTATGGGACATGTGTGAGATTCCCCACAACGTAATACCTAGACACATGAGCACACACCCACCCACACACACACAAGGATTTTAATGGTGACCACCATAACACCATATATACAGTATAAACACAGTAATCAGCAATAACCTTAAGACCACCTGACTGGGACACTTTTGCCAGTTCACTGTTGGGACCAGTATAAAGAGGGACATGCAACTGAGTGAAGACGTGATTTGTGGTGGAACTGGATACGATGCAAGAGGCACCAGACGAAAATCGCACAAAATTAGTCAGGGCTGGTTCTGAATGTGTCCCAGTGGCGTTACTGCTTCATGGATTCAAGGATCCCGAGCTTTTGGGTTCTCTCCATGTCCACATGTTTTTCCCCCAATGTTTATGTTTTTTTCCTGTCTCCCAAAACCATTTCAGTGGGTGGACTTACTAAGATTAGTTACCTCAAAGTATGTTTGCATGACCACTATGACCTTGACCGAGATAATGTGTTTACTGAGAATGAGTGAGTGATCTGTACCACACATGGCAGGACAGATAATGGCAAAGCCAATATCACAGTCTTGAATGAAAACAGTCAGTGCCACATCTGGAAACATTCATATATGGGCCTCTTAATTTGGAACTATTATGCATAAGAAAATTAAATTTTAAAATAAAATTGTATATACTGTCAGTCAAAGCACTGTTTCAAATACATTCTATGTGAAACAAACCTGTGATAAACATTGAACCACCCCAAACAAACAGGTGCAAAAATGCCCCAGGGCATTTTCACATTACTATATAATTACCTCCATCGAGAGGATAATCTGTTCAGCCGTCTGTTGTGTCTTTGTCTTACGCATGATCACACAAAACCTGCTAACCCGCATTCCATGAAACTTTGTGGAAGGGTGTATCATGGGTCAAATAAGGTCCCATTATAGTAAACTCGGGTAGGGTATATCATGGAGTCATGAAAGGGATGCATAAATTTATTTTATTAATTTATACTTAAATTAAGTAACTAAATAGAAATGTAAATAAAATATATATATTTTTTGGCTAATATGCTTTCACATATTTTAAAATCTAGTAGACAGCAGTAAAGCTCAATATTGACAAAGCATAGTAAATGTAGAAATATCATGGATACATCTCAAAAACCTCACTTGTTGTTTCCTCACTCCCTGATCCTCGAGGAGCGATGAGCGTGGATACACGAGAGCAGCCTTACTGGAAGAGCCACATGCCAGCATATAAATAATCGACCGCTACATCAACACCAGTCTCTTTAACGCAGCAGGTCAGCTGTGCCACCTCCATCAGACACTAGACGTTGAACCGCATGCTGCTTTTGTGGAAACAACATCTGACTTTACTCACTCACATGTTTCCTCACGTCTCGCCATGTTTCCTTGGGGGAGGGAAGGAGACACAAGGATGAGGAGCTAGTGATCCAATTTAAGGATTTGAGAAGAACCATACGACTGACATCTCTGTGCCCCAATTAATTTTTAGCTCCGTGGCGAAGCAGCATCTTTCCGTCTGTCCACAATTTCAATTTCAGTTTTGTTTGTTTTATCTGATAGGGCTAGGTGCAGCCTTTCAAACCTGTACGTAGAAATTAAAAATTCATGAATGATGAAAATTCATGCAAACTTTTTCAAAATCACGGTCCGGACCCCGGATGAGCACGGCGTCATTGACGTTCTGGTTTATAGCGACCCAACGCAGCCCTGAGTGCCGTCTTTCAGATGCTATTGCATAATTAGCAGGGCTGGAGAACCACGTTTGAGGTCATTCCAAAAAATCCTCATATTTACCCTTTAACAAAACCCAATATCAGCCGACACTGGGTGAAGGCGGGGTACACCCCGGACAGCTTGCCAGACCATCATAAGGCCAACACACATCATTTACACTCTGATTCATTCCTGGGGGCAATCTGGAACCAATTTACCTATTGTGCATGTCTTAGAATTGTGTAAGGAAACCGGAGTACCTGGAGGAAAACCACACGCATGCATGGCGAGAAAATGCAAACGCCATGAGGCGCAACTCTACGCCACTGTGCCGCCTCTGAAAACACTGATGTTCTTACAGATTCTAAAGATATAAATGTTTACTTCCAGCTGTTTACCGATTTTATGTGGAAGGTGAAATAGACCATACTGACTTTACTTTCTCATCCAATAGGTTTCAAGCCTGCCTCTACTTCGCCGCTGTTTTCCAGGCCACGTCATGCGGGATTCATTACCTGGCCTCCGTTTTCCTGGTGGAGACACCAAAGTTTCTTTGCGATGCTTCTTGGAACATCACTGATGTCCTGTACCAAAACCACTCAGCAGGCTCGCTGGAGGAGATCTGGCCATTTTATACTCCTGGATATGGGTCAGTGGTGGTGAGGACAGTTGACGGAGAGCAGTGGGAACTTGGACCCTGTCGCAAAATGCTGCGTCACAACACCCAAGACTTCCAATATGACTTTACCGGGAATAAATCGGTGGAGTCCTGCAGTGGCTATGTGTTTGATCATAGCGAAGTGGAAAAGAGTATTGTCACAGACTGGGACCTGGTGTGTGAAAAGGAATGGCTTGCCAAGCTTACACAGCCTACCTTTATGCTGGGAGTCTTGATCGGCGCACTGGTGTTTGGAGACATCGCTGATAGGTATGATTTACATCGTCGGTATGTCTGTTTTAGCAAAAGCTATCAGGGACTAGAAGAACTGTATAATGTTGTGTTTGTATAAAGATGCGCTAGTTTTTCACTGGGTGCAGCAGTAAGTTGTTGCAAGTAATTATTTTTCGAAAAGTTCTGTATACAGTTATGCACCAAGGCAATACAAGGTGTAATAATGTCGCCCAACAACACCAGGACCCTTGATTTGATCCTCAGCTCAGATTAAAATCCTCCTACATGCCCATGTTCTCCTAGCAGTGGCTAGTTTAAATTGCCCTTGGCATGGGCATGGGATGGTTTCTCAGGGTATGCTCCTGCTTCATGAACAATGACCCATAAACTAGACATCAGATCCAAGATCCAAGTGCAAATATAAAAAAATAATTAAAGAATATCTAAAGACGATTTTAGCCTGTAACTGTCGTCGGCTCTCCAAGAGGCTCATTATCAAGGTGCATCACTACCATCCTGGACATTGCAAGTTCAAATCAGCAGCCGGGAGTCGACAGCATGAGAGTCGATTGGCGAAGCTCTCAAGGTAGGAGAAGATGGTATGTGCTCATTTAAAATTGATCACCAGCCAATCATGGGCACCTGTGGCCTCATGCGTACAAGGGGACGTGTAGTGTTTTACCTCGGAGTGTGTTGTATTGCCCTTAGAGCAGTTTGAAAAGATGCAGGTGGCAGGCATCACGTGTCTCAGAGGAAGCACGTACTTGCTCTTGTACCTCTCTGGTTGATAGTGGTTGCAAGACATACCTGACTAAATTAGGGGGCAAGTATCTCTTAAATATCTAAGAGGGTCAATAAATACCTAATGACTGTATATAAAAACAAAAAATCATATAAGGTTGTATTTTCTTTCTCCAGGGTTGGCAGACGCCCCATTCTGATGGCCACCAGTATGTGTCAGTTTGCTTTCGGCATCATTGTGGCATTTGCAGGAAACTATTACGTTTTCATGGTGATGCGTTTCCTGCTCGCCATGGTAAGATTCTTAGAATGAAACACTAACACTCTTTTCCCTTGAAATGAACATACAAAAAAATGAAACCACACTTCTATTAAACGTCTTAAATTAGAGCTGAAAGCCTACACTTCAAATCACAACCTGACTGCTTCATTTCAAAGCTATTGTGGTTGGTGTACAGAGATAAAATCACCAAAAAAAATCGAATTGTGAATTTGGTCTCACAGCAAGAGGGTCCTGGGTCGAGTCCCGGCCTTGTGTTGGCTTAGCGTGTCCTCCTCGTGTTTGCGTGGGTTTACCACGGGTACTCCCTGTCCCACAAGCTGAAGACATTCATGTTAGGTTAACTGGATCTTCCAAATCGTCCTTAGGCGTGAACGTGAGTGGGAATGTTTGTCTGAGCCTTCACCCAGTGTCGGCTCCAGTATTCCCACGACCCTAATAGAATTACGCGGCTTGGGCGGGTGAAGGACTGAGGGAGTAATTGTGAATTCTTGGACCAAAAATTGTGACACTGTCTAAAAGCTTATTGACCTAAAAGTATGTGCAATGCACTGATGCCGACGGAAAGTAAAAACGACCTAAAGTTATGAGGAAGAAACCTTTAAGGAAGAAGACTCTAAATCACTCGGTAGACATTAGAATGGCACCAATACAGGGCGGCTCATCAATATTCACAGAATAACGTTATCGTTCACTTCCTCTAATATACCGCGTGCTGTTAGCGGCTAGCGTGCGCGTGGTTCGGAGGTTTCAAAACGAGTTATAGATTGTACAACAGTTATGTAGACCTCTATAACTAGCTTTGAATCCCCATACCCCCACACACACACACATGGACGCTAGCCGATAACAGTGCGCAAAGTTAGGACATGAACGGCCTTCCAAGCAGCTATTCTATGAATATTCATAAGCCGCCCTGTACTGGTGCCATTATAATGTCCACCCGTTGACTCATTTGCCAAACTGCTTAATACTACTAGTGGGTTCGCGGGAAGGCTTAAGCCTATCTCAGCCAACACTGGGCGAAGACAGGGTACACCCTAGACATCTTATCAGGCCATCGCAGGGCAACACACACAACCATACACACTCACACCAAGGGGCAATTTGGAACAGCCTAGTCTTTGGATTGTGGGAGGAAACCGGAGTACGCGGAGACTCTTGCTGTGAGGCGGAAGTGCTAATCACTACTCCGCAAGACTTAAAATGGAAACCTATCATCATGTAGGGTGACAGCAGATAGTGTGATTGTAAAAAACAGCCTTCTCTAACCATATTCTGTGGTCATATAGTTTAAATGTGCAGCAAAAAATTCACTATAGTTACCTCCGCCAAGGACTTTGTGTTTTCACCGGCGTTGGTTTGTTTGTCTGTCTGTCTGTTAGCAACATTACTCAAAAACTTATGAACGGATTTTGATAAAATTTTCAAGATGAGTCAGAAATGATACAAGGAACAATTGATTAAATTTTGGCTGTGATCCAGATTATTTCTGGATGCATGAAATTAAAAATAATTTTACTGCAGATGACGTAGCCATCCGAGTTACTGTCTCCGGACCGTACCGAAGCGTAACTTCCAGGCTTATATTCGATGGTGTAATCTCATTCCTTTACCTTTCTGTACAACTTTTTGGCCAATTATCACAAAAATAATCCAATTATTAAAATTTCCTCATCCGAGCGCAAGTCCTATTATTCAAGGCAGGCCCTGTACACAGTGCAATCATATAAATGGCTGAGCGTTTTCATTGTAGGGCTCAAATAATAAAGAAATGTTGCATTTATACAAATGCTGCATTTATTACAATACCCTATAGGGGTACTGAACGGCCTTGGCGGAGGTCTGCGCTCTCCGAATGCTTTTTTTCTAGTTTTAATATGAAGTCCACTTTGTTGAAGTCATTCAAAATTGAGTGTAAGTCCCAAAGTTATCATGATATTTGTAGCAGGAGGCACTTTAAGCAAAACCAGAGGGATCAACCTCGGTACGAAGCCACATTCACAGTTTTTAAGTGTATCTTTAGGATGTGCACTTGGGGAAATTTCAGCAGGAGCACTTGAACTTCAACCAAAAGTAGGACATCGTGATGAATCACACAAGTCTGGAGAGCAGAAGGGTCAGGATCATTGGTATCTAATGACTAGCTGGTGTAGCTTGAGAGCACGGGAGAGCAAGTGAGAGAGAGAGTGAGAGAAAGAGAGATACAGATTGTTAGGCATGCTCTGTGTGATGTAATGAAACGTTGTATATCAGGTAATAAAACCCGACAGTCTCAACTTTGTAAATCATTGCTTGGTGACAGTTGTATGTGACTACTGTAGCTATGCATGTACAGTATACGCACATGCATTATTACCTTCTGATTTAGACAGTTCTTGTAAATGACATTTTAATAAATTGTGATTGCTAAATGTATATTTGTTATTCTCATAGAAATTATTTAAATATTTTATGTCCCACTCTTTATATACCTAATTATTTTTTTAAAAGATTGCCGTTTTTTCATGTTGTATAAATCACATGTTATAGTTTATGTAAAAAAGCAACACCTATGTTAACTGTAGTTATGTGCACAAATGCTGAATTAATAATGTGCTGTGTCCCCGATACCACTGTTACTGCTTTAGCATCAGTCCTCCAGATGTTGAATTGAATTTGCCCAGGTCTGTTCTGATATAAAAGTATCTTCATGAGGTTGACAATATAAGCTGTATATGCACAAAGACAGAAAATTAATACATTTTGGCGTTTCGAGCATATGAAGTTATGTCCCCAAGAACTTTGTCAACTCTGTCACGTCAAAATCCCATATTAATATTGCTGTAATTTATGATTCAAAAAAGCTGAAGCTCCAAAACTTTCCAGAAATATACTCGGTACCATAGTGTTGATTTGTAGATATTTTGCAAGTATTTCTGTGAAAATTATTCCTTGGGAAGGAATTAGACATTATACACTTTCATGAGAATGACCCTTACATGCGAGTGAAATTTTGTGCAAATTAAAAAAATTATATTAAGAAGAAAACTATTCTCGATTTTTCTGCTTGGTGTCACCTTCTCTCCTTTTTCATCCTTTCCGTCTTATATCTTCCTCTGTTCACAGGTGTCGAGCGGCTATCTAGTCGTGGTTTTCGTGTACGTTACAGAGTTCACGGGCAGCAAAGTGAGGACGTGGACGTCCATGCATGTGCATGCGGCGTTTGCGGTAGGCATCATGGTGGTAGCACTGGTGGGCTACCTGGTTCGAGTCTGGTGGGTTTACCAGATCATCCTCACCATGAGCACCTCTCCCTTTCTCCTGTACTGCTGGAAGTTCCCTGAGACGCCGTTCTATCTAATAGCCAAACGACGGCACCAGGAAGCACAGGAGCTCTTGGACACCATGGCCCGCTGGAATGGACTGGAGCCCAGACTGAAGGTAATAACATGGCTGTGAAATGGAAATTTATTTTGAATTATAAATAAAGTCAAAACTAAGGTGGTTCTTTTTACAAGTAGTTTTTTTTATTATAAAGAACAAATTTATATTTATAGCAAAAATACCGTGTAAACATGCTACACCGCTGATGTTCTTTGAACTATTTAGAAATGGTTGTTCTACCAATTGAGAGCTCACACTCTGAAATTACATTGAATGGTGCCATTCACAGGGCAGTGATGGCCCCGTGGAAGGGTGCTGGCTTCCTGATCCGAAGGTCAGGCGTTTTAGCCCCACTATCCCCAAGTTGTCACTTCTGACAAAATGAAATGTTACATAAAAAAATGTTAGTACAGTTTGTAAAGAAAGACAGCAGCGCTTTAGGTATAAGAGACCTCTTTTTATACAAAAATATACTGAAGGCTGCGGCGATTTACATGTAAATAAAGAACCAAGTGTAACACACAACATTTCCAGGAGAACTGGGGCGGGTTCTGAAAGACACCCGGTAGATTCTGTACACAAAGGAATGGTGAAGAAAGATGCCTTATATTTACATATAAATAATGACATTAAAATAAAGATCGCTACGTAAAAATTCTATTAAGCACAGTAAACAGTAATAAATCATACTAATTCAGTATTAGGTGTGATGACTTTTTGTTTGAAAATAGAATAGCATCAGGTAGAGATTGCGCAGCTTTACAGGTACAGCATGTACCGGGTGTCTTACAGAACCAGAACCAGTTCTTCTGGAAATGTTGACTGTCACACTTGGTTCTTTATTTGCATGTAAATCGCAGCAGCCTTCATTATATTTTTTTTGTCTGGAAAGTCGTCTCTTATAAGTAAAGCGCTGCTTTCTTTACTGACATTCTTTTTTTATGCAACATTTCATTTTGATCTGGAAAACTAATGTTTGAAATCTAAAGTGTTTTTTGTACTGACTCACGAATATACAAATTATAAAATAAAAATCTAAAGCAGGGGGCAGTGGTGGCCCGGTGGTTGGTTTCTGGATTACTGATCCCAAGGCCAGGGGTTCGTTCCCCAGCTGTCCAGGGTGTACTCTGCCCTCGCCCAGAGTCGGGTGAGATGGGTGCCAGCCTCTCCTCTCACCCTAAATAGGATTAGGCGGTTCACAGTACTTTTGCACAGTACTATATATATATTTATATATATACATTTATTTATGATTGCCTCTGCATTTATCCATCCAATGTGTGCACACACTAAAATACTGACCACACACTCGGAGCAGTGGGCTGCCACACACACTGGGGCGCCCGAAGAGCAGCTGGGGGTTAGGTGCCTTGCTCAAGGGCACTTCAGCCGTGAATGTGGAGGAAGGGAAGGTGCAGGTCCTTTTTCCTGCTGGTTTGGGAATCATACATGCTTAATAAATCAGTTATTACATTATTTTTAGGGCAATTTTATATCAACTGTTAGACGGATCTTTGATTTAAGTGGATTACACTACATGGACGATTTAAAAAATAGTTGCACTCATGCTGCAGTATCGTTATTATTTATCTGAGGTTTCCTAGTTGTGATTAAGCCAGGTTCACTTTGTGCCGTAGGTGTCAGAGCTCATTGAGCAAAGTGGGAATCTTATGAAAGATGGACAGCAAGATGACAGCAGGCAGGCGGAACCAGAGAGGAAGCTGAGCATCCTGAACATGTTTGGCAGCTGGAAGATGGCTGGACGCAGCGCCACATGTTGGGCGATCTGGTTCATCGGCTCACTGGGTTATTATGTGTTCAGCCTGGGCTCTGTCAACCTGGGTGGAAATCAGTACATTAACCTCTTCTTGGCAGGTAGTGTGTGTGTGTGTGTGTGTGTGTGTGTGTGTGTGTGTGTGTGTGTGTGTGTGTGTTTTGATTGTTTATTTAATCAAAACCTTTCTTTTTAATTTGCTAAGTGAGGTAAGTTAGAGAAATGCACAGGAAGAGTGAGACTCACTTTTCACCCGCATTACAGCAAGAAGGTCATGGGTTCATGTGTGGTCATGTGTGGAGTTTGCATGTCCTACTCGTACATGCTCTGGTTTCCTCCCACAGCTGTTCCAAATTGATGATATTGCATTCTAGACTTAGTCCATGAAAGTTTGAGGACCTTGAGAACTCCTGCACTAAATTAACCCTGGTGTTTGATTGGGTCTTGGCAGGTGCTGTTGAACTGCCATCCTACTTAATTGGCTGCTTTGCGATGGACCGGGTTGGGAGGAAAATGACCTGCGCTCCAGCGCTGCTGCTGAGCGGAGTCGCCTGCATGATCATCATTGCAGTGCCTAAGGTACGAGCATTTCAACTACTGAAGTTAGTGTGGAGTTTGTGTGGAGTTTGTGTGGAGTTTGCATGTTCTCCCTGTGCTGCCATGGATTTTCTCCAGGAGCTCTGGTTTCCTCCCATACTCCAAAGACATGCACATTGGGCTGTTCCACCCCTAGTTGTGAATGGTTCCGCCCAAGATTGCTTGATTGCTCTCTGTGTCTTGTCTGATCCAGCCTACTGGGCATAAGGTGTATTTGACATTACTGAGCGCAGGGAGCGGAACAGCAACTCCAGTTGTGCTTTCCTGCCTGGATGCTAAACCCAATATTTGTTTGGGCACGGTAGCCCTCCCAGAATTCCATGGGCGACTCGATCTATGTGGTGGCGCACGATTATAGGAAGGTTGAGAGAGCCACTTTGGTTGTGCTCGGTAGCTTCCATGCAGCAATAAACGGGCCTGGAGAGATAAACAAAACGAGTACAAGCGTAATGTGTGTACATTTCAAAGGAACACTCGGATGAAACACATGGCATTTCCTGCTGGGTCCTAAGCACATTTTGCCCAGTCTCTGAATTGCTATGTATATAAACTGTGGTCCACTGCTTGAGTTGGTCTGCTGCCTAGTCCACACTTATAAATAGACCTGTTCTTGGTAGGTGTATGGTAGCAGATTTGTACATTAGGGGGTGGGGAAGGTGTTGTGTTTCATTATAATGCATGGCGCAATGTACTGGGGTGTCATATAGAACTACAGAGGAGGTACTGATTAACACGGGCAAAACAACTTTCAGTCACTGTCATGATGTTATGGAGAAAACTGACCACTTTGCTATTACAATTTATTAAATGTAACCTTTTAGGGGTGTCTTTTAACCAGACGAGTCTGTACAACAGCTGTGCACTGAAATAACCTCTCTCTCTCTCTCTCTCTCTCTCTCTCTCTCCATATATATATATATATATATATTTCTCTCTCTCTCTCTGTCTATTTCACTCTCTCACCCTCTCTCTCTCTCTCTCTCTATATATATATATATATATATATCTCACCCTCTCTATTTCAACCTCTCTCTCTCTCTCTCTCTCTCTATATATATATATATCTCACCCTCTCTATTTCAACCTCTCTCTCTCTCTCTCACCCTCTCTCTCTCTCTCTCTCTCTATATATATATATATATATATATATATATATCTCACCCTCTCTATTTCAACCTCTCTTTCTCTCTCTCTCTCTATTTCACTCTCTCTCTCTCTTTTCATTTAGGTTCAGATTTGCTTTTTTAGTAGCTGAAATTGCTAGAACGTATGTAATAATTTTGTGGGAGTGTTTACGGGTAAGACTCCTGCAGCTCTTTAGAGCCCTTTGCAGACGTCTTTATTCAGAGTGACATAAATTCATCTCATTCCAATCCCTACGTCCATGCTGTTCCACATTTAGGCTCGTAAAGCCCCTCAGTTAGCATAAGCTCTTAGCAGCTGTACGCTTCACTTTTTTTTTTTTCTTCATTCTTGTTTAGCAATCACTTTATCCGGTCATAGTAGATCCCTGGGCATGATGCAAGAATACACTCTGGATGAATCAGCAGCTGTTCACTGACCGCGCATAACAAGTACACTCCCATGTTTACTTTCGTTCTATGTTCCTTTCATTTTCCTGCAGGACTTTGAGATTTTGGCTGTCGTTCTGAGTATGACAGGGAAGTTTGCCATCGCCATCGCATTCGGCCTAATTTACTTGTACACATGTGAGCTGTACCCAACAATCATCAGGTGAGTAAAGTTCATTTCATGCCCAAATGTATCCAGATGTTACTCCTAGTTCTCCTACAACTCTAACTGACTCTAGAACTACGCACTCTGGATCCGACTCTAGAGCCGAACACCCTAGGTTTGATGGCAGCGGACGCTCAACCCAGATTTTCAAAGTACCCGGCTCAGACCCTGGACCGAGGAAATCAGCACTCGATCCTGATCTCAATCCCGATGAACACTTGTGTATGAAGTGGAGAGTTGTTAGCAAACTCGCTAATAAACTGTAGAGGGCGCTCTGTTAAAGCGCTGGATTTTGTACGCACTCCTTCCTCTTGGACATGTAGTTGATTTTGAGTGGCACATAAATCAAAGTGCGATATTGAATGTGAAACGTAACGGAACATCGGTGCACCTGCAGGTCGCTTGCGGTGGGAAGCGGCAGCATGTCGTGTCGGATTGGAAGCGTGATGGCTCCCTTCTGCGTTTACCTCGCAGACATATGGATCTACCTGCCTCAGGTAAACACGGGGTTGACTTGACAATGATTACAGAAAATATTAGCTAAATACTTACATTACTTGCCTAGGATGACCCTGTCTAGTTTAAATATCTGACCCGTTCAATACAGAATAAAAACGGATCTGAATATTTATTATTTAATTGCTTTTTGTGTTCTGAACAAATTTTTTTTTCTTCAAAATATTCTTCTGCTGTCTAGCTCATCGTGGGTATTCTGGCTTTCATCATTGGAGTTCTGACGTTCTTCCTCCCGGAGACACTGGGGGAGCCGCTCACCTCCACCCTGGAGGAAGCAGAGGCTCTGGGTACAAAGTCAAACAAGAAAAGCAAGAAACCGAGTGACAACGAGTTACCAATTAACCTGACTGACAGCAAAGCCTGAGTGAAAAAAGTAACCGAATTCACCAGGAACTCTCTTCGGCTTTTGATTGCTGGTTGCACAACACCATGTAGGAACTTTTCGGAGAAATTTGACACTAGATTTTTTTTTCTTTTTTCAGGAAAACAACACTAGATGAGGAATGAAGACAAAAACTGCCTAAATAGCATCGGTTCTGCCAACAAAATTAAAATGACTGCGAAGAACCTCTTTTATTTTGTGATGCACAAATATTTATAGCTAGTTTTGAATTTGGTGGCAGCAACAGGTTGGGACGGGGTCAACACAAAGCTGGGAAAGTATGTGGTGCTAAAAAGAAACCGCTGGACGAACATTTGGCAACTAATTTGGTTCACTATTAACAGGTCAGTAACATGATTGTATATAAAAAAAGAACATCTGGACAGAGGTTCACTAATCAGCAACGTGGATGAATATCAGAATCGTGTTCCTCGACATAAAATGGCGAAGACTCTGAATATCTCATCATCTGCAAGGACGAGGCTGAACATGTCATATCGGATGCCTTCTGATCTTCAAGCCCTCGTTAAAAACAGGCATGATTCTGTCAAGGGCGACACGGGGGATTAGTGGCTCGCACGAAGAAGGTTCTGGGTTCGAGTCTCAGGCTCGGATCTCTCTGTTCCCCCCGTGCTTGCGCGGACTTCGTTTGGGTACTAACCGGCTGCTCCAAATTGCCCATAGGTGTGAATGTGGGTGTGTATAGTTGTGTGTGTTGATCCTGTGATGGTTTGGCGAGCTGTTCCGGGTGTACCCTCAAAGGATTAAACGGTTCGGCAAATGAGTGACATGAGAATGATTCTGTCATGATGATCAACCCCTTGGGGGCATGGGCTCAGGAACGCCTCCGGAAATCATTGTCTTTGAAGATTATACTCAGTGTTCCACCTCGAATTGGTGTTGTATACAGTATATTTTAGTGTTGCAGACCATTATGGAATGTATTTCATTGCTGTGAGGTCACAGGCAATCGGGTGAACTCCGTTTCAGACTAGCACACTGGACGTGTTTTAGCTGAAGCTGAAATGATTGCGATCTAGAATGAAGACAGTGACAAATATAACATATTTTATGTGTTTATGATGTCATACTACACGTGAAGTGTGTGTTTTTTATTACTCTTGAATATATGAAGCTATTTCTTTCTGCAAAAGAACTTAATTTCAGTGCCTCGTACGTGCCTCGGATGGACCAAAGAGTCTGGACTGGACTGAAAGGTGCATTAAGGTTTCTATAAACACATGGGGACAATATTGAGTTCTCATACAAGAACCTTTATTTAAAGGACAATATCAGGAAAATCACTGGGGGGTTGTTATGTTTTAGACACCATGAAATAATGATGCGAACTGTTTTGTCATTCAGATGCATTTTTTTGTACTGCTGGCTTTTCCAGGTGTTTCTTCAAATAAATTTAAAGAATATACTTGAGTTAATTATTTCTTTTTGTTTGTTTGTTTTTGTTTAAACCAAGTACAGTGATGACGATACACTTAACAAAATGAAGATAAATCAGAAACCAAGTACTATTCAAGTATTTATTTCATGTAATATTGGATCATAT
>JAOUQZ010000024.1:4888486-4903325 GCA_028564935.1 Neosilurus hyrtlii
CACACACACACACACACACACACACACACACACACACACACACACACACACACACACACACACACACACACAGTAATATAAAGTGCTATGAAATTCAACCCCATTAAGTAGAATTGCGCTTTACACAAGCATGAGTAATTAAGCAGTGGTATAAAAATATCTGTTCTGGCGTTCAGCGACACTTCGGCAGTTAAAGTTACGTGCTGACGACAGGAGTTTAAATTGAAAGCCAAGGAACATTCAGGTCACTCAACCCTCAGCTGTTGAGCCCTGAACTCGGACTGGGACTGTGGTATCACTCCGACTTTAATTAAGCGCCACTTATAAATCAGTGTATTTTATCTGCAAGGAAGTCATGTGACAACCCGGACAGAGAGACTCTTGCTGCTAAAAATGTACCACATCTGAACAGGAAATCTAAATATAACGCAGGAAATTTAGAAAAAAACAAACGGAGAAAGGCGCTGAGGTAAAAATCGAGCGATTCTTTTTCCGTTTTAGCCTCAGCAACACCAAGAAAGCAAAAACCCCAATACAGCGACACTGGCCGTGCTCTCATCCAGAAGGAAGTGCATCGTGCTTACGTAGGTTTCCTCCGGGTACTCCGGGTTTCCTCCCATGGTCTATAGACATGCATATTATCCTACCTTCGCCCATTGTCAGCTGTGATAGGCTCCAGCCTCCCCACAACCCTAGTAGGATTAAGCAGTTCGGTAAATGGATGGATGCTTCATGATCTTCAGTACTTGTTCCGGTAACACATAGATTTTAGTCACTGCTTAAAAGCACAGCTCCTGATAGAGGTCCCCACTGATAGGCATCCGAGGCTGGGTTTGCTTTTTACTGCTTTTATCTTTCACTCACCGATTTCTGCTTTCTGTTCGATCACCCGTCTGGTTAGTTTAATTATCCGTTTAACAAGTTCATGTTCTGTCAACCTTCTGATTTCGTCATTTGCTCCATGAACATTTATTTACATTTAATCAAGGTGTGTCTGTCTACCTGAGTTTAACTGTGTGTTTTTTTAAATTCTGTGCGAGTCTGGGCAATGGTGTACGAGGAACACCAACCCCCCTTCCCCATTTATGTTTTTTTTTTGGGGGGGGGGGGGGGGGGGGTGTTGGTTTCATGTGTCCGATTCTGTTATTAATAATAATCCTGTTTTTCTTTTCGTCATGCAAGTCTCTGATATATATAACAACCAATCAGCATTAACTCAGCGGCACACGTGGGCACACGTGGGCACCGGATGAGCATCCAATGTTGTCTTTATAAGGTCCTGGGTCCAAGCCCTGGGACCTTTCTCCTACTCTGTGAAATTTGAATGTTCTTTCTGTGCTTGCGTGGGTTTACTCCGGATACACCGGTTTCCTTCAACAGTCCAAAGACATGTGCAATAGACTAACTGGCTGTTCGTAATTGCTCCTAGGTGTGAGTGCGAATGGTGGTGCTGTGTGTTGGCCCCACGATGGATTGACAAGGTGTACCCTACCTTCATGCAGAGTCGGCGGCTGAGATAGGCGCCAGCCTCCCCATGACCCTAATAAGATTCAAGCAGTCGAATAAATGATTAAGGATCCATTTGATAAGTATTAAATTACTTATGTTTTTTTTGTTGTCGATGTTTATTTATTTATTTATTTATTTGTCTGTCTGCCTGTCCATATTTGGCCCTGAGCATTTTATGAGCTCCGTGAATTACTATTTTGCACCGAGTGTTCTAGGGTTCGTTCATCTGGTCCAGAGTGGCTGTTGCTCCTTGAGTGAGCTTCCCATGATGCATTAATTCTCTCTGCTTACTTTGAAGCTTGTCCAGAGGTTTAAAATCCCTTTTATCAACAAATAACCACGTCCATGGTGAAGTATTGCCAAGTCAAGCAAACAACCGAGGGGAAGTTAACAAAGGTGGGTTCATGCACTGAGCACTCGTTCGGTATCACCATCAGATCCAGCAGATTCACATTACGGCCATGTTTGATGTTCCTTATAACAATCTTTATATTATTTCCTACATTTACTACTAATAAAGATATTAGCGAGAAGGTCCCTGGTTTGATTCCCGGCCTCGGGGCATTGCTGTGTGGGGTTCTCGCATGTTCTCTCCATGCTTGCGTGGGTTTCCTCCGGGTACTCTGGTTTCCTCCCACAGTCCAAAAACATGCACGTTAGGCTGATTGGCTGTTCCACATCGCCCCTAGGTGTGAGAGTGAGTGTGAATGGTCCTTTTTATGTAGTATATGTTGTGTTCATACAGTAAAAAATAAAAACATGGTGGTGATGAATTTTGGTTATTAAAAGCTGACTGTTGTGTCGTGTTGAATGGTATGAATATGAACGCTGCAAACTCGTTAAACACGTCACTGAGGATGAAAATAAAGGCCTAAAGCTGTGAAAACGTGTCGCAGTTCGCCCAACATGCTACTGCAAGTTCTCAACCATGTCAGTGGTGATCGGTCTCAGCAAAATAATCAATAGTTTGTGCTTTAATAGAATCCCATTCAAACATCTTTCCTTCATATTTTAATGGTCAACACCTTCAGGGTTTCTGAAACGTGTCGAATTCAGTGAGAACACACGGCCGGAACACGGCCAGACTCCGAACAGATGAGACGTCGGCTTTGAACTTGAAGCGGGGAAAATGAAACACATCCTTCTTTGTTCGTTCATCTGGAAACATTCTGTTTTAGTTTTCATTCTTAAAAAACCGTGTTACTCATCAGACACAAAGAACAAACCAACAAAGACCTTTACAGATCCTCGTACAGAAGCGGTTCACGTTGAGTCAATTTTTAAAAATACATTTATATGCTGTGTGTGTGTGTGTGAGAGTGAAAAATGTCATTTATATTTATGATACTACCAGAGCTCCCGAGCAGAGCATCATATTTTATTTTATTTTTTTCCCCATTTTTCTCCCTAATTCAGTCGTATCCTATTCCCACCCATCAACTTTTTGCCTTCCCAATCACACGACCACCACCGACCAGGGACCGACCTTAGTGACATGCGATACTACCGCCCGCCTCTTTTTGAAGTGCTGTGCATGCGTATTTGTGGGCGGCGTAACACACTCGTAGGGAAAGCGCCATCCGCCCCCTTGTACGAATGAGCTCACAGACGCCCATGATTGGCTGGTGATCGCTGTGAGTGACAGGGAAGTGAGCGTATAACATCCCTCCATCCCATGAGAGCTCGACCAATTAGCTTCCATGGACTCCCGGTCACAGATGGCTGTGGCATCAACCCGGATTCGAACTTGCGATCTCTGGGTTGATAGTCGCGCACCTTGTCGATGCGCCTCTCAGGAGCCCGATTCAGTATTCTGATGGTGAGTTACACTATCTTGATATGTGACCGTCGTGCTGTGTGAATAAATAGCAAATAAAAGACTTTCAAGGGTTAAACTAGCAATCTTGGCTGAGGGGGAAAAGAAAACAAATTCCCGTTGCTTCCCTCTGAACTCTCACAGGCGCTGATGTACACAAAAGTGTCCTGGCTGAGCTTCCATTGACCTGACGGTCAAATCCCAGACTGGCAATGTTTCCAAGTGTGGTGGAGAAGAACGTACAAGTGAATACCACTGCTGGGAAAAAAAAAAGAGAGAGACTGCAAATTTGGAAAAAAGTGAAGCTATAAGTTGGATAAAGACACCGTCCCAAATGCGTCCGAGTGTCAAGACAACCAAAACAATATTCCCAGTAAGAGTTCATCGACACCAAGAAGGAAACTCAGGGAGGAGGGAGAGAGAGAGGTAGAG
Organism: Neosilurus hyrtlii; assembly: GCA_028564935.1. Lineage (NCBI taxonomy): Eukaryota > Metazoa > Chordata > Actinopteri > Siluriformes > Plotosidae > Neosilurus > Neosilurus hyrtlii. Next base: position 4,892,244 of record JAOUQZ010000024.1, read on the forward strand.
GGAGGGAGAGAGAGAGGGAGAGAAACAGGAAATGACACACATACTGCTGGCTCGCGTCCCAAAATGTCTTGAGCCGGTCGTTCTTTCGGGGACTTTCTCTCTGTCAGGGCTGTAAGACCGGACATGATACACACACAAACACACACACTGTTCCAGTCCCACACATTCGGTTTTAATGCTGTCCCCATGGCATCGATCCCAACGAACCAATCGCCATCTTCCTTCACCACATGCTTTATCCTTTACTGTCAAAACAAGCAATCATGGGGAATATTTCAGGAAGCTTTTAGGGCAAACAGCTTCCATGTATAATGTACTTTACATGTGTAATGTTAGAGAGTTTGTGCAAAGCAGCTATTACTGTTGGACATGTTCCTCCCAGCCTGGTTCTTATTACACATCGAGAAAAGAAAAAGAAAAGAAAGTCAGAGGCCAGGCTGTGTGTGTCACGCTTTCCTGCTCAAATCATATCTCCATGCTAGCAAAACCATCCCGCTATACTCCGTACCACTGTAACAGAGAGGACTGAAGAGGAAGGTTGGAAGGGATAGGGAAAGGGGGGGGTGGGGGGGGGGGATGATGATTTGACGTTTGCAGTTTGAGACAAAACACGACGGAAACCAATTATTTTCTCTGGAGCCTCATTCAGTCACTCATTTTCCTTCACCCTACCAGGCTGGGAGGCTGGAGCCCATCTCAACCAACACCGGGCAAAGGTGGGGTACACCCTGAACAGCTCGCCGGACGAACACACAACTCACGCCTTGGGTCAATGTAGAAAAGCCACTGCAGGAGAAAAACAGAGTACCCAGAGGAAACCCATACAAGCACTACACAGAAACGCCCTCGACGAGCCTGGGACTCGAATCCAAGACCTTCTCGCCATGAGGCAGACGTGCTAACCACTACACCACCGTGCCACCCCAGCGAGGGACCTTATTTTTAAAAATATACTGTATGTAGTGTAGTAGGGAGGCACAATGGCATAGGGGTTTAAAAGAAGGTCCTGGGTTGGAGGTCCCAGGTTCGTATTTCTCTGTGGAGGCTGCATGTTTTCCCACATGGGTTTCCTTGGTGTCTCCGGTTTCCTCCTACAGTCTAAAGCCATGCAGATTAGGCTGGTTGTCTGATCCAAATTGTCCGTAGGTGCATCAGGACATGTCACAGTTATTATTGGTGTTAATGTGATATTAGATGAAGCAGAGATCCATCAGAGACCTGTACAGACTAAGTCATAGTATTTCAAGTTATTCCAATTTATTCATTCATAAGCCTCTTAATCCTAATTAGGGTCGCGGGGAGGCTGGCGCCCATCCCAGCCGACTCTGGGCGAAGGTGGGATACTCCCTGAATAGCTCCCCAGGCCATTGCCGGGCCAACACACACACAACCATTCACACTCACTGTCACACCTAAGGGTGATTCGGAATAGCCAGTCAGCCTACTGGGCATGTTTTCGGACTGAGGGAGGAAACCGGAGTGCCCAGAAGAAACCCACGAAAGCACAGGGAGAACATGCTTGCTGTGAGTCCTACGTGGTAACCACTGTGCCACCATGCCGTCCTCAAGTTATTCCTATAAACACAAATAACAGCAAAGGAAATCTGTCTCTCTCTTTCTTTCGCTGTTGCATACTTTAATAACCCGACACACATGCACTGAAATCAACACAGCAGATCCTAATTACCAGACACACTCAAATTTCAGTCATCAGGAAACCGAGTCTCAGAATTCAATCGCAGTGAACCTTCGTGAATCGACATTGCATCTAATTTAAGGCTTAAATGTGGCTTATGTGTGTGTGTGTGTATGTGCATTAAAAGGAGGGGATTTCCAGCCCCGACGTGCATCAATTACAGTAATTAAATCCCACACAAATGCAGATGTTAAGTCAGATCTCATCATTCCGTCGCATTCAAGAGTTTATATCATGCCGACACTTTGACCGGTGAAGACAAATAGCATCAACCAGGCAGAGCTTTATATATTTACGTGTATATAAGACAGTGTGTGAACTTTAAGGGAAGAGAAATAAGGCTTTCAGGGGAAATTAAACGTTTTTTTTTCCTGATTAGCATCTCTGGATCAGAAGCCACCTTTAAGTACAGGTTATTATGCTAACGCTGTATGGATGACTTCCTGCTTGTAATTATATTATATAATAGCAAAGCTTTCAATAAATTCTCTCTCACTCATGTGCTGAGCTGATTAATCTTGTTTTCGCGGCGCAGGGAGGCTGGAGCCTATAAAATTAGCTTTGGGTACCTATTAAACAAACATTCGGTGAAGCTATTGGAAATTAAGCAGAAATATTTTGCAGGTGTTCATCATACATATGGAGGTTCAGGACCTTCACAACAAAAGATGGTCACCAAAAGATGGATTTACACGATGCCCGCGATCTGCGCAATTCAAAAAAGCGATTGGAGCACGATTTGGGTATAAAAAAGGAGATGAAGTGTTTTCAAAGTCTGTTACGATGTGTTAAGTTCTACTGCACTCTACATCATAGTTCTATCATGATTGGTGTCAAATCATAATAATAGTGGCAATATGATTCCACCAAGTGCCCTCAAGATCATCGCGATTCCACCAAGTTCCCTCAAGATCATCACTATTCCACCAAGTTCCCTCAAGATCATCGCGATTCCACCAAGTTCCCTCAAGATCATCACGATTCCACCAAGTTCCCTCAAGATCATCGCGATTCCACCAAGTTTCCTCAAAATCATCACAATTCCACCAAGTTCCCTCAAGATTATCACGATTTGATACCACGACCCCACACCCTCGTCTGGATTCTCTCAAATTCTGGAAATCATGGACACTCGTGCCCTAGTGTAAACCCAGGCTTTACTGCACAGCTTCACTCCAGACATGATCCAGTCAACGTTTCCACCAACTATTCTAAAGTCTTTTACTATTATTCCTAGTAAAGCTTTGTATTGCAATTTATTTCCACGATTCATCGGACAACTTCTGAAGAAAGAATATATGATCCATGCGACGGTTGCCCCTTTCTCATACAGTATGACTGTTGGAGGGTAAAAACACTATGACTCATTGAGAGAGTTTCTGATATGGAATAAAACAAGCCTTGCGACATTACCCATACTTACCCAATACTTGGATTAATGAGTCGTTGATGTTGATTTGTTTTTGCACAAGAACAGACTTCATCCGTAGCCAAAATCCAAAACTGGGCTCAGAGCTGCATTCTTATAATTAAACCCATGCCAAGTGTTGATGTAATCAGTAATGACTTTTACTCATATAATGTTTCATAGAGACCACATTACTGTAGTTACAACGGGATACAAACTGGTTTCTGCCTTATCGGAAGAAACCTGCTGACTCCTTCAAACCATCAGCAAGAAACTCATAAACTTGAGCAGAAATTTCATATACAGACATGTTTGAGGTGTTTCAGACTCACGGCTGCTGACAAAAGATTTCATTCATGTCCATGGTGGATTTATGAGAGTATTACGTAGGTGTTGAGGTCCATAAAGTGTTTCCCAGGGTTCATAAAAACAGTGCAAACTTACAGACTAAACAATGTTGTTTTACATGGTAGGGTATTAAAAATATTTCTGCAGGTCAAGACTAAGGATGCTGAGCTCTATCCTTTTAAAACAAAAGCAGGAAAAACAGAAAAAAGCTTGGAAATGTCTCTCTCTCTCTCTCTCTCTCTCCAAAAAACAAGTATATAGTATATAAAGAAAAAAAAAAGTCGCACACTATATTTTCTTGGAGAGCCTTTAGCTTTGATCTCAGCATGTAATCTCCATGGCATTGTTTCAACAAACCTAAGCAACATACCATTTATTTCCATCCAGTGTTGGGTTCATTTCTCACCGATGTCTTGAATTGATGAGGGAAAAACTGAACCACTCCATAAAGTCTTCTCCAGCACATCCCCAAAACTCTCAACAGGGTTAAGGTCGGGACTCTGGGGCGCCGATACGTATGTGGAAATGTTTCCTCGTGCTCCCGGAACCACTCGCTCATTATTCCAGTCCCCGTTTTATATCCGTTTCATCAGAAAAAGAAAAAGTACATTGATGTGATAACCAGCTCATTCACTACATTCAGATCATCAACAGACTTCATTTTATTTCCACGTTAATGTTGCTGAGCCTCGACCGGACCAACTGGAGCAACAATGCCATGCTGTGATCAAGGCTAGAGGTTCCCCATGAAAATATTACAGTGTGTCACCTTATTATTTTTTGGCTGAGCAGTGTATATAAAATAAAGGATAATTAACACTGTCATGCATACCGTGCAGCTGTCAATGTCCATTAGAAATATCTGCAGTGCAACTAAACTGTCACTTTGGTCACCAGCAGAGTTTTAAGTGTCCACCATCAGTGACAATTTTTTTTTTTATGCTTTCGAAGCCAAGAGCTGTAACATCACCTGAAGTGAATTAAGGCCTGGGGCCTTTTTTGGCACATGCACTTACGACCTCGGGCTTCCTCTGTACAGACCTCATGCTTAGTTATTAACTAGTTCGTTCTGATTTAATATTGGCGTTTCATGATGTTCTATCCTGTGTCATATTTATGTATTATATTATTATATTCTTGTGGCGCAGTTACGTAGTGGTGAGCATGTCCACCTTAGAGCAAGAAGGTCCTGGGTTCGAGTCGTGGGCTCGGTTATTTCTGTGCGGAATCTACATGCTCTCCCTGTGCTTGTGTGGGTTTCATCCGGGTACTCCGGTTTCCTCCAACAGGGCAAACACATGCACAGGAGGCTAATTAGTTGTTTCAAATTGCCCTGAGGTGCAAGTGTGAATGGTTTTGTGTGTGTTGCCCTGCCATGGTCAGCTGAGATGTTTATGGAAGACCCCATGTACATGCAGTGTCGGCTGAAATAGACTCAAGCCTCCAGGTGACATTAATAGGATTGAGCGGCTTGGTAGAGGAGTGAACGAGTGAGTGAGTGATATATATATAAATATATACATATATTATACATATATATTTTGTATTTACTTAGTTTTACTATAAAATAAGCGTAAAAACCCTACTTTGCTGTCAGAGTTTCTCATTCTGCTCTCACCACCAACATTCATCCGGGGTAAAAAGGCTTACATCCAAGACTTCGAACAAAAATAATAATCCTATAACGCAAAGAAATGTCAACCAAAACAGGTAGTGGTTTTCAATATGGTTAACGGAGTCACCTCTCCCATGCTCGAGGCACTTGGCTTCAACAGTGTGTTAAAAAAAAACAAAAAAAAAAACGTTTGTTATGAACTTACTGTAAAGACAGACACACCCTGGTGGGATTTGTTTGGGAAACGACAGAGTTGAAAGTAAAGGACAAACGGATAGGACAGAGTTGAGAGAGAGAGAGAGAGAGAGAGAGAGAGACGGGACTCACCAGGTATCTCTCGTCGTCTTTCATCCGAGGTGTGCGGATCAAGTGATTCTGCTCGCCCCTCCAGTCTCCAAACCGGCGGAAAAAGTAGTTGGAGAGGAAGCGGTTAATGGGGTCTCGGATGATGTTAATGTAGACGGGCTGCTCTATCCTGAACCTGAGGAACAATCCAGACTCTATAGTGAGCTGTTGTGTATGACTGACATGTCAGTTGTTGATAGGAACATTTGACTCACCTGGTGAAGTTCAGGAAGTGAACATGTCTTGTGTACAGGAACGGCTGCGGGATTGTACTGATGTTTTTCATCAAATCCACCTGACGGACACGAAAACAGAACATCCATGCGTTACACAGCCCTACGGCAGCAGTGACGTCACATCGTTCAAATGACTTCTTGGGTTTTACGCGTGTTTGAGGAACATTGAGAAACTTTTGTTTTCTTCCATAAACTGCTGATAACATTTCCACCAAATTTCACATTTTTTTTGCCCCCACATTATTTTTTGCATTTATTTATTTTTATGTGTATTACAGAATAAAGGGTTGCTTTATTTGAAAACTGCACTGCAGTGGCCTTTCGTCGACAGCCAGTTAGCACAGAGCTAGCTGGTTAGCAGAAGAACCGTTTCTTTAGCACTTACATTACGTCGCTTTTGTTGAAAAAAAAAACCCTGTTAAATTCTTATAAACAAAAACAATAAAATTCTTTATTTCCCTATTTTGTTGCTTTTCTTAGCGATCCGGTTAGCATGGAGCTAGCTGGTTAGCACAAAGCTAGCTGGTTAGCCAAAGGCCTGTAGTTTGTGAAAAAGAACGTTCTAATTATTAAAAGTAAAAAAGAAATAAATTCTTACAACAAAATACTTGAATTCTATATATATATATATATATATTTTTTTTTTTTGCTTTTCGTGGAATTATTCTAGACTGAAATATCTGGCAATTGGCGGCGCTTCTGGTTTGCTAAATGAAAGGCAGGCTTTTGGGGTATATACTGCAAAATGTAAACATTTTTATGTCACATTCATATATATTTTTGCTGGAAAAATACATTTTTAGAAATCCAAAATGTTTTTGTACTGACCCAATAACGCAGAAGTTATATATAACACATAAATATATAAATAAATAACACTTTCTTAAGTCTGCCATTCATGATTTGGAATAAACAAGTAGGGTACACACTGAGCAGCGCTAATTTCAAACTCCGCTTCCAACAAATACAGAGCATTACACATGATGAAACGTTTAGTCCAGGCAGCTGCCAGGACGGATCCGTTACTTATTTTCAGATGCTTTAAAAGACACCATCAGTTCGCTCAACTCCACTTACCAGATCATTCCCAGTTGAAAAACCTCAAGTAGCATAAACGGTCATTGTTAATATGGGACGTCACTACAGAATAAGCCCATTTGGTCAAAAAATTAGGTTTTTTTGGCTTTTCTAAATCTCCAGTTAAATCTCAGTGAAATAATGGTTCATTTGTTAAAGTTGGTGAAGCCAATCCAGAGAATTTGGGGGAAAAGATTGTTGCGGGTATTTGACATTTTGAGAGAAAATCAAGTTCAGAGAGAACCAGCTATAAAATTTGATGAGTAAATTGAAATGAATGCGAAGCTCATATTCGTTTCACATATAAAGTCATCATTATAGGTTCTGCTCATCACTTATTTGCCAAACCACTCAGTAGCATCCAATTAGGGTTGCGTGGAAGCTGGAGACTATCTTAGCCGTCATTGGGCGAAGGCGGGGTACACCCTGGACAGCCAGATCATCGCATGGCAACACTTACACAACCATTAACACTCACACCTAGGGGCAATTTGGAACAGCTAATTAGCCTACTGTGAATGTCTTTGGACTGTTGGAGGAAACCAGCGTAACCGGAGGAAACCCACACAAGCAGAGGAAAAACGTGCATATTCCACAAAGAAACGCCCTCGCCGAGCCTGGGACTCGAACCCAAAACCCATTTGCCGTGAGCCGGACGTGCTAACCAGTATACCACCAGGGAGAATGCAGAGTTTAGTCTCAGATTAACTTACAATAAGTGCTGTCTTATCCTTTAATATCTCAGTCGATCTTAGAAGCAATTTTGCAACATCGGATTTTGTAACGACGCCTCACACGTCGTTCTGTGTGGAGTTTGCATGCTCTCCCCGTACTTGCGTGGGTTTCCTCCGGAAACTCCAGTTTTCTCCCACAGTCCAAAAACATGCACAGTAGGCTAATTGGCTGTTCCAAATCACCCCTAGGAGTGAGTGTGAGTGTGAATGGTTGTGTGAGTGTTGGCCCTACGATGGCCTGGCGAGCTGCCCAGGGTGTACCCCGCCCTCGCCCCGAGTCGGCTGAGATGGGCGTCGACCTAATAAATTATTCCCTATGGGTTTTATTGATGTCATGCTTTTAACAGAACTGTGATATTTTTCCCTTCTCTCTCTACAATTCCTCTATTACCCATCACACACACACACACACACACACACACCCACTCACACACACACACACACACCTATAAAACATAGCCAAGCCACACAAACAACCTCTGCTACCACAGGTAGTGACATCATCGACATGATATAATTTCCTTTACACCTGTAGCTACTCTAATACTTTCAGGTTTGTGTGTGTGTGTGTGTGTGTGTGTGTGTGTGTGTGTGTGTGTGTGTGTGTGTGTGTGTGTGTGTGTATGTGGTCATAAATCTGGGTAGTGACAGTTTTGCCTTTATGTAAACATTTTTATGGCAGCGTCTACACTAGAAAGAAAAATATATACTTATTTTTGGATTCTGAAGTTAAGATTAGTGTTTAATTGAGGTACATATATTACAAATTTGGCTTTGCTTTGGCTACATATCACATACAAAAAAGAGTGTGTGTGTGTGTGTGTGTGTGTGTGTGTGTGTGTGTGTGTGTGTGTTGAAAATGCTGGGTGGTACAACGATCAAACGACTCAATTTTCCAGAGGCAAAGAGGAAAGACGTTTTAAAAACCACGGTCGAATAACACTGTGCGGTTAAGTAATCTTCAGGTCAAAGTTCACAGCTCAAAGCTAGGCTGCTCTTTGGATGAGGCTTGGGAAAGAATGTATTTACACTCACAGCATGAGTCGGTACACAATTCAACACCCCCTTCTAAAAAAAAAAATTCCTGACTACACGAACGAAACTGTAAAGCCGTAAAGCCCGGAGAGATAAGAGGCGAGAAGAGGATGAGGATCAGGATGAGGAGGTTGTGTTGATAATCCAGTGATGGACAATAAGGAAGCAGGTCTTTAAAATTCCCCGCATAGCTCGGAATAGTCTGACCGTCTGTAAAACCATCGCACTGACCCCTCACATGAGGAACGGCTCAGGGCTACACTGTTCACTATTCACTGCAGGTCTGGTCAGGTTGAGATGCCTTTCCTGAAATAGTTGTTGGGCTCATGTTAAAATATCTGCTTGGATGAATGATAATTCTTTCTAATGTTGAACTTATCAGCCCGAGTAAAGTCTTCATTTAATCATAAACACCGTTTCGATGATAAAACTACCCGCAAAACATATAGGAACAGCATGTAAGGGTAACACTAAACAACAGGAAATTATACTATGAATTAGAAGATCGTGCATGGTAACGGTGGGGTGGTGGTAAGCATAGCCGTCTCACAGCAGGAAGTGTCCCGGGGTCGGCGGGAGCGTTTCTGTGTGGAGGTTCCATGTTCTCCCTGTGCTTACGTGGGTTTCTTCCAGGTACTCCGGTTTCCTCCCACAGTCCACTGACTAATTGTCTAATAACGGGTATAGGGTAATTTTAGTCGTGTCCAATTCCCACCCGTCAATTGGTCCCTCCCAATCACATACAACCACCAACAACCGTGCACATGCCCCCTTGGTGCCACCCGCCTCTTTACGAACTGCTGAGCATTCGCAGGCGGACTAACACACTTGAAGGGAAAGCACTATCCGGCGCTTTTGTACACCCGAGATTCGGCTGGTGACTGCTGTGAGTGACAGAGGAGCGTATGCCATCGCTCCCTCCAGTGAGAGCTCGGCCAATTAGCTCCCACGGACTCCCGGTCGCGGATGGCTACGTTCTGTACTCGTGTCACATTTCAGCCACGTCCGCAGTGTTTATGCTTAAGTTTAATGCACCTCTAATTAATGTTACTTGTCATGTTAGTACCACACACTGTCACGTTCAGGTGCTACATCATAACCACTTAACTTCCTTCCTTAATGAACATAACTCTCTCTCTCTCTCTCTCTCTCTCTCTCCGTCTCTCTCCTCCACTCGTTTCCACCTGACAGCAGTGACAGCAAGAAGCTGAGTTAAATTTCCTTCAACATTTGCGCACACACACAGTCGCTCGCGGCGGAGCAGTCACTTGAGTTCCAGCCAAGATGAGTGAAAGGATGTTTTCTTTTTCGTTTCGCCGTGTTTTTCCTCCTTTGAAAGTACTTTTTGGATGTGTGTTACTGCTATGCTTTCTGTGGTTAATTCCTGAATTTCAATATGACGCATTTAACATAAAAAAAATTTAATATCATAAAATAATCGCAAAATAATAATAAATGAAAATCTTTGTGATGATAACACAACGCATTTTGGGCAAACAGAACAGAAGTGCTTTCTCATTCTAAATTCTGATGAGCCAAAAGCTATTTATTCTCGATCTGAGCCGCTTAGCATTATTAGCCTCACGGGAAGGCTGGAGCCGACACTGGGCGAAGGCAGGGTACACCCTGAACAACTTGCAGGACCATGGCGAGGGCCAAGACACACAGCCATTCACGCTCACACTCACACCTAGGGGCAATTTGAAACAGCCAGTTGCCTTAATGTGCATGTCTTTGGACTGCTGGAAGGAACCGGAGTACCCCGAGGGAACCCCATGTAAGCATGGGGAACATGCAAACTCCACACAGAAACGCCTGAGCCTGGGACTTGAACCACTTCCCACCATGCCTCCCAGATTCTAAACACTCACACACTCACTCATTTGCCAAACCGCTTAATTCCAGTATTAGGGTCGCGAGGAGACTGGAGCCCATCTCAGCCAACACTGGGCAAAGGCGGGGTACACCCTGAACAGCTCGGCAGACCATCGCAGGGCAAAAACACACACAGTCGTTCAGGGGAAATTCGGAACAGCCAGTTATCCTATGTGCATGTCTTTGGACTGTGGGAGGAAACCGGTTCACCCTGAGGAAACCCACACAAGCACAGGAAGAACACGAAAACTCCACACTCCTGTGGCCTATTCACACAGAATAGAATAAGTTTAATGGAAAACCAATACGGAGATCATAGTGCTTTGTCGATCCTTATGGCCTAACTTCCTGTTTGCACAAGAGACTTCCTGCCATTTCACTTTAATATATTAAAAGCATTTAAATGTAAACACACCCACACGGACCTGCTCGTGCTTGGTGAGCCTGGTTTTGTTGTGGATGTCGGAGGAAACCAAGCTGAACTGGTGTCTCTCAGCCAGGATCCTGAGGAGCAGCACCACAGTGCGACTGCCACACTTCCCTACTCGATTATAGATCACCTGACTGGGGAACGGCAGCACCTGCAAACACACACACACACACACACACACACACACACACACACACACATACATGCACAAAAAGCCTTCTCACCATGTGGAAAATGGCTGCCTAATTCCTACCCTAATAACTTCCTTGTGAATATGGTGGAT
>JAOUQZ010000024.1:4903425-4921097 GCA_028564935.1 Neosilurus hyrtlii
ACACACACACACACACACACACACACACACACACACACACACACACACACACACACACACACACACTCAGAGATCACCCCTCTGTTACATCAACAAACCATGGCAGAAGGAAAAATTATGAAACAAGTGTCAGTGATGAAGAATGAAGAGGGTTGTGCCCTTCTCCACTACGCAAAACACACACACACACACACACACACACACACACACACACACTCTTACCAAATTGCTTAATCCTACTATTAGGGTCACAGAAAGACTAAAGGCTATCTCTGCCGTCTCTGGGATGAAGGCGGGGTACACCCTGACCAGGACTCAAACCCAGGACCTTCTTACTGTGAGGCGGACTTGCTAACCACTATGGAACCGTGCTACCCCCACCCCCCCCTCAACATACACACACTTCAGCATACTGGATTCATTAGTAAACTCTAAAAAGAACTATTCTCTCTCTCTTTCTCTCTCTCTCTCTCTCTCTCTCTCTCTCTCGCAAGTCTCACACAGTAATGCAGATGGGATTGGTTCACAACTCAGTTACAGACAAAACAGTTCAGCTTACCCCAGTCTTTCCCAACTCTCCACCGCCCACGAATTCCCAATAAACCATCACATAGCAAAAGAAATTAGATGTTAAGAAACCGTTACGTCGACTATCACCGACAGAATCACTGGCTAGATCTCAGCCGACACAACGCCCCGAACAGCTCGCCAGACCATCGCAGGTTATCACAAGACTCCCTAAGTTGATATAAATTCTGACCAGCACATTCTGTCTTGCTTAAATGTAAATGAGCAGATGTGCACATGCACAAAGAGACATTATAACCAGGGTCTGGAAGTATTTATCTGGAAGCGTGTCTCAAAAGCGTTCCTTGATTTGTTTTGCAAAACACTGTACTCAGTAACTTAAAAGTCACTACGCAACCAACTTACTTACTCATTCCTTGCTCCTCCATTGACCCTGCCCCGCCCCACCCCACCACCCACCTTCCACCCCAATTTCCAAGCATGTTTTAGAGTGTACAGCAGCCAAGTACCCAAAACGCATATGCAATTACTTTAGTGTGGGTTCTCAAACTTGTCAGCCAACACCGATTCCTCTTCTTTCTTGTCCTTCATTTTCCTTTAGGTGCTTCTTTATGATTTGTGCTGCCACTTCATTCCTTCATTCTGCTCATTTACCTAACAGTAGGGTCTCGGGAAGGCTGGTGCCTATCTCAGCCAACTCTGAGCAAAAGAGTGGTACACCCTGAACAGCTCGGCAGTCCGTTGCAGGGCAACGCACACACACACAACTATGTGAATGTTTCACCTAGGGGCAATTTGGTCTTTTTTTTTTTTTAACACAAAATTACAATCCCTTTTCCCCACCCACATATCCACATATACATGCTAACCAGGTCAAATTAGGTACAAAAAAAACAAAAAAAAAGACCAACTGGCTGTTCCAAATCAGTTGGTCTTTGGGAGGAAACTGAAGTACCCAGAGGAAGCCCACGCAAGTACCTGGAGAACATGCAAACTCCAGACAGAAACTGCCTTGCGAGCCCAGGACTCAAACACTCGGACAATCTTGCTTATACTAATACTAATTAGGGTCGCGGGGAGACTGGTGCCCTTCTCAGGGCAGGGTACACCCTGGACAGCTCGTCAGGCCATCGCAGGGCTAACACATGCACACACAACCATTCAGACTCACACTCACACCTAGGGGTGATTTGAAACAGCCAGTTAGCCTACTCAGCATGTATTTGGACAGTGGGAGGAAACAAGAGTATCTGGAGGAAACCCACGCTAGCATGGGGAGAACATGCAAACTCCACACAGAAACGGCCTGAGCCTGGAATCTGAACCCAGGCCTTCTTGCTGTGAGGCAGACATGCTAACCACTGCGCCACGATGTCCCATCAATTATCATTCTGCAAAATAAAAATAAAAATAAAATTCCTGAAGATGCTATAACATAATTAGAGAGAGAGAGAAAGAGAGAGAGAGAGAGAGGACTACATCCTTGAGCGTGCAAGGCTATTGTTGGCTTGTGCACACAAAGAAATCAAAACCAAACAGCAAAGAAAATACGTAGAGCTGTGTTCCTTCAAATTGAAATTCAAATACATACCCAAGGAAAAAAGGATATATGGTTATAGTTTAGGGATTAAGGTTTGGGCTGGGTTGGGGGGGGTGGCTTGTATGGGACCGGAGAGTGAAAGGGTGAGGTTTCATGAGTTTGGCAGTTTAAAAAAAAAAAAAAAGAGGTCACACCATCTCCTCCCAAAACCACACCCGCTTCTCCCTCAGTGTTTACTTTAGACCTGTGGCAAACCTTCTACTGTACGTCTACCATACATTTCAATTTGACAAATCAAAGCTCAAGGCAACAGGTCCAAACTAGCCAAAGACTCAACAGGTCAGAAAATAAAATAAAGAGAAAAATAATACACATGTTCAAATATCCGGCACAGGCTGATGAACTCCATCACGTTCAAACGTTGTGGTGCTTATGCAAGGTGTCTCTTTATATGCTGCTGGGTTCCCATGATGCATGGATGGAATGAATCACAGCGGCCCTTGTAATTATACGGTGTGTTACGATCCCAACGTGCAGCATTGGCCCATGTTCGCTTGTCTTAAATGTAAAATCTTTAAACGGAAGTTCCAGCTGGGAGCTAGATGAAGGTTGGCTGGATTTGAGCCGTGCTCTGTTTCAGTACTGCACTGCTGCCTGTTGCGTGAGCGAGAGTGAGAGCGAGAGCGAGAGGGAGAGGGAGGTACTGAGTTCACTCTGAAAGGGCCAATGGTAAAACAAGGACTAGTATCAACTACTTCATGCACCCAAAGCCAGCATGGAATTTACCCGCATACACACATGCCTTCTCTACATCATCCATCCCACACACACATACACACACACACACACACACACACACACACACAAACCACTCCCTACGTTCCAAACAAGGAGGTTTGCAGCATATGTTCTGCACATGTGCGCGTATTTGCTGATTACAGTGTGATACTGGGTAACTCATACCGAGTGAATAAACCAAGCCCCGCTAGCTTGTGGAATATTCCACTGAAGAGTTTGCTGGGACATTAAAGACACATGCTCAGTAAAGCTTTGTTTCAGGTCCCTCTCTTTTTGTTTTTTCCACGACCATCTGATGACTTTTTAGCTGTCTCAGAGGGAAAATTGTCGAGCTATCATATAAACAATACATTACTTACCACGCACAACATGGACACAGTATGAGAGTCATGGGTCTTTTAAATACAAATTAATAAGTAAACAGCTTGCACAGTTTATGGGCCATTTTCAGAAAAATGTACACAGTAATGGTGAGGACATTCTCAAAAGAAAGACAGCCTTTTATGCAGTACGTTTGAAATTAAGTTTACAATGACTAAAGATAGCAAAGCAATGACTAAAGATAGCACATTTCACTATTTGTAAGCTTTTTAAAAAATCTTTTCCATTACCAAACAGATATAAGTAATCCTTACCACAGGAAGTATTGTCTACTAAAGTGCAAAATGTCCTTACCGTTACCAAAATGAAGGTGTGTCATCTCCCTGTAGTTTTACATGAGAGTTTTGGTCAGTTTTATACAGAAAACAATATTATATATTAATCTTTGTGCATTCCATGTAAGGTCACTGCTTTCAGCATCTTTTTAAAGGGATGTCTTTCTTCAGCAAATGTCCTTACCATTCCGGTGTACATTTTTCTTAAAATGGCCCATTTACCGTTGCTAGCTACATACACATCCAAGTGCATCTTTTCAATTGCTGAACATGCTCTTGCACCATCAACCTACTTCCAAATACACTCATTCCCTCATTTGCCAAGATTTTTAATCCTACGAGGATCAAGGATTGGGGGTTCATGTCTGTGATCCCCAGTACCTATTTTCCCTAACCCTAACCCTAACCCTAACCCCCTAACCCCATAGGGACTGGGGAACAGGTATTGGGAAAAAGAGGACTCGGGAACATAGGGAGTTGGGAACATGGGGAGTGGGGAAAATGGGGATGATCCCTAGGATTGGTAGGTGGTGCTATGATTGACAGGGGAGAGAGAGTATAGACGTCTAGAATATAGAACATGCGTCCACAGAACAGTTGTAAACTGCTGTGGTATGATCAGAAATGCAAATCTTTATCTTTAAATCTTTAAATAAGGATTACCCCACCCTGTTTAGCCCTTAAATTAGATTTTGAAGAATCTACACAGTGATCATTTCCATCATTTTATGAGTATCTTGTAAATCCAACACAATATAAGAATAAATTCCAGACATGCCTAGTGCCTACATTTTCTTCCCCAGTGTTAATGTGCAAAACCCGTTTAGTTTATTTCTTATGAGGATAAATGTATCCAATGGCTTCAGGCACCAGTCCAGACCGGTTCGGACCTGACCCAGTTCAACAATTTGCTCCCAAACTACATTATCCCTTTCTCACACACTAAAAGGATTTGACAGCCACATTGGAAAAACAACCTCATGCTGCTGAAGAACACAAAATACCTGGCACAAGTGTACAACTCGAACATTTCCTTCTCAGACGTGTTGACTTTACATATTAAAAGCATGTTAACAGTGACACCTGACCCTATTATCATGAATAATACATACGTACGCATTTACACACAATCCTTGACTTGCTTTTCACTTTAGATAAACACACATCCAGTTTTTTTTTTAAACTGACCTGATTCTTTTATAAAAGAACCGACAAATTTTACAACCCCGGTCACCAACACGGACTGCTAGCTTGCATTTGATGAGCTATGAGCAATATTTAATAGGAGTAATTTATTGTGTGGCAAAAAAATGTATGTGCAATCTGATTGGCTACTGAGTGTTCCAGAATTTCCTCGTAAGGACCTATATTCCTCAGTGACTATGTTCCCTAACCCTAACCCTATTAAAATTGAAAATGTGAAATCATGAATATTCCATTAATTGTTACTTTGAAGATCCATTAATTTAATAAGGACCGAGGAACATAGGGTCTGAGGAACATAGGGTCTGAGGAACACAGGGTCTGAGGAACATAGGGATGGCGAACATAGGGCTGATTCCCTCGTATTAGATGAGAAACTTGAACCAAACTAGCTACAGTAGTTATGCTAACTGCTTAAGTCTAAAAACTTTAGTGGCGAATTCAGTCAAAGGGACTCAGTTCAACTCAGTTTAAAGGAGCTTTATGATTCACAAAAGCCCACCACGAAAATGTAGCCTCCATGCTTTGCTACAGCAACATTAGCTACATAAAAGAGGTGGGTTTATTTCTCACAGTCATTTTTCTGGGAAGGGAAAAATGATGACGCATCGTCCATTTTTACGTACATTAAACTAAAACCAAGGACTAAAATGACCAGAGACCGAAGCCAGCAATGTACTCCACGGGTCTAATTCATGGAAACATATGACATACTGTTGGACAAATGAAAACTGCCAGCTTCTCGGATCAAACAGGTCGTACTCAGCTCCAGATGTCTGAGTGCAATAAGGGCAAGGGTTTGTGGCCAATATGCATTTCTCTCCCTTTAAGAAAAAAAAAACACTGCTTCTGAAGTAAGCTGGAAAAAAAAACATGCCTGAAATGTGTAAACACCGTGTACAAGGCCGTAAATAATCGTAAACCAGCCCTGCTGGCAGCCCTACATGCCCATGCTACCATGTCATAGATGTGGTGGTACACTTTGCATCATGAACAGTGCCTTTGTCCACTTTTCATCCCCCGAGTGTGGCATTTCTGTGTGGAGTTTTTGTGTTCTCTCAGGTTACCCAGGTAACCCAGGCTACCTCCGAGTACCCCGCTTTCCTCCCACAGTCCAAAAACGTGACCATTAGGCTGATTGGATGCTCCAAATCACCCCTAGGTGTTAGTGCGAGCGTGAAAGGTTGTGTGTGTGTGTTGCCCTGTGATGGTCTGGCGAGCTACTCAGGGTGTTCCAAGCTTTCACCCTGTGTTGGCTGAGGTAGGCTCCAGCCTCCCTGTGATCAAAATAGGAGTAAGTGGTTCAGCAAATAAGTGCCTGGGTAATTACGTGAGTGTAACCTTAGGTTAGCTGCTTGAATCTTGTAGGCGTTAAGGCAATCTGGGAAAATCCATCACATGTTTGGGAATTGTTGCCATTTTCCACTCTATAGACTGTAGTACTTATCTGAACTTCTTGCATTTTAAAGTCTGCTTACCTCCAGAAGTGAAACAAGGTGAGAGACTTCTGTGTACATGTCTTTATCCCTTAGGGTATTCCCTGTACACTGTTTCTCTGCTGCTAAAGATCATAGCGCATAGTGCGGCTTCCACAGGCGATTTTTTAGTGCCGACCAATCAGATATACAGACTTCCATTGCCGTTATTAATAACCTTGATTGTTTTATACTGTGAATTTCCTTTATTGTTACTTAAGCTAAATTTGTTGCTATGGTTACAGTCTTAATCCCTTTGTTATGCCTGGGAAATAAACATGTGTACAGTGGAGAGAAAGGGTTAACAAGCTGCAGACTGGCTGCTGATCAGAATAAAAACCAACGCAGGAATAAAAAAATGACTGTTTTAGTGACTGCAATCTTTTGTTATGACATCCTCAATATTTAAACCCCAGAAGCTATTCAGCACTTCGTATCCTTCAGTGATTTATTCTAGACAGACAGAAAGAGAGAGAGAGAGAGAGAGAGAGAGAGAGAGAGAGAGAGAGAGAGCAGTCAAGTAAGATACTGTTTGACCCTATAAATCAATCTACACACCCCAGCACACTTCAGCACTGTTCTCGTATGTAAATTCAGCTGCTAGCTTTAGCGTCCTAACGTCACTAAAACACTTTCTTTCCCCATTCCTTTAAATATATACACAGGAGTGTGTTCAGTGCAGCCTCAGGAGCCAAAGGTGTTTACTTGCTGTGCTCGATGTGTTCTGCATTCAAGGCTGTGTGTTTGAGGTGGGAAAAAAAAACCCAGACTCAGTCTGGCCTACTTAACCTTACCCCTAATCCCTCATAAAGCTACAGTGGCCAGACGCAATCCATATTAACGCTCAGGAAAAATCTGAAGTCTGTGAAAGCTATATGCTTAGCAAACAGTATGCTGTATAAATATATATATAAATATAGTATTTATTGATTAAGGACACTGAACAACAAGGGTCTACATGGCAGGGGTGCAAGGAGGAAAACACTGCTCAACAAAAAGAACACTGCTACTCTTCTACAGTTTGTTAGAGATGATGTGGGCAACCCAGAATAATGGGGTAATACCCTGTGGAAGAACCTTAGTCCAGCTTTGAATCTTAGTGCACCTTAGACTGGGCTAGTTTTGCTGCATCTGGGTCAGGACAGTTTGTCATTGATGGCAGTACAATGAGTTTTGAATCATAACCACTGAATTCATAAGAAAGCTTTCAAGGACATCTGTAGCAGGGCTGAATCTCAAGAGAGAGTGTGAGTGTGAATTGTTGTGCGTGTATGTGTGTTGGCCCTGTGATGGTCTGTTCAAAGTGCACCCCACCTTCATGCAGTGTCGGCTGAGATAGGCTCCAGCCACCCCTGGTAGGATTAAGCGGCTGGCAAATCAGTGATGAGTGAGGTTCTTTATGCAGCTGGAATCAGAACAAAACTCTCCACAGAATTATCCTCAGAGAACTGGGAAATAATTAAGTCAGATGTCAAAGGGGTCGGGGGTTCAAGCCCCAGTACCAGTAAGACGCCGCTGTTGGACCCTTAAGCCCTAATGGCTTTAGCATTTTATATACATATATATATATATTTTTTTTTGTATCCTAAATTTTATTTTACATTATATTTTATTTTATTCTAAATATTTTCTTTATTTTATTTTTTATTTTTTGCATTTTATATTTATACTGACCTTTAAAATCCTTTAAAAAGTTTAAGATTTTGTTATAGTCCTTTTCTTCTTGTTACTTTGATAGTTTATTCTTTACATTTTTGGACAGTCGTACTAAGCATTTCACTACATATTGTACTGTGTATAATTTGTATGTGACAAATAAAAAAATAAGAATTTTTTGATTTCTTTGTTCTTCATGAACTCTACTGTTGCCTATGAGCTATCTGTTTTCCCCCCGGGCTATAAAGGATTGTGCACATTGTTTATCACCATATGAAAAGCTTTCAGCACAAAACACACCTGTCATGTCAAGTCACGTACTCATAAGTCCACACACACACAGACACACACACACACACACACACACACACACACACACACACACACACACACACACACACACAAAGGAAAATGAAAAACATGAAGCACATCATATAATAAATACACTACACAGCCAGATTTTTGTAGACACCTGAACAAATGAACTAAACAACCTCATCCGAGATTTTCTGTTCTAACAAGCTCCAGTCTTCTGGGAAGTCTTTCCAAAAGATTCTGGAATGTGGATGTGGTGATCATTTAAAATACATCAGCGTCAGTGGGGTCAGGCTTTGTTATTTGGTGTAAAGCTCTGGTACACAGCGTTACAGATCATCCCAGAGGCGTTCAGTGGGGTTGAGGTCGGGGCTCTGTGCAGGACACTCGAGCTCATCCTGTCCCAATTTAACATGCGCTGAATTCTTTGAGCTCGTTTTGTACACCGGGGTATGGTCACGCTCGAACAAGTTTTCGAACCAGCTTTTTAGTTGTATTCACTCGTTCATTTTTTTCATTCGCTTCGATGCTTTATTCTGACTATGGTCTACGGTATACATGACTACGGTCATGGGGAGGCCGGAGCCTATAAAGCTGACACAGAAAGGCGGGATACACCCGGACCAACTCGCCAGAAAATTGCAGAGCATCACACATACAATCATTCACAATCCCACTTTCCACAGGGGCGAGCAAGTATTTGGACTGGAAGGAAACCAGAGTACCCAGAGGAAACCCTGGCAAGCATGGGGAGTACATGCAACCTCCTCAAAGAAACACCTGAGCCGAGCCCAGGACTCAAACCCAGGACCTTTTTGTTGTTGGGCCCCCTTTAGTTCCTGCTAAGGAAAACTGAAGCGCTATGGTGTATAGAGGGTAAATTCTATACAACTGTGTTTCTGACTTTTGGGGAATAACCACATATGGACGTGATTGTCAGGTGTTCGTTTGACATTTGGCGGTGTAGCGTACAAAGGACATAAAAAAACTACTAAGCAAAACAACATTTTTAAGGTCTGGGAACTTCATGACCTTGAATTGACAATGTTTTAAATCAAATAATTCCAAATCCAAACTTGTTGATCATCTGTGAAACGTCTGGTGGGAAAAAGAAACTACAGACTAGTGAAAAACTGCCCTGACACATTTCAATCAAAGGTGCCAACAATTGTGCACATGAGTCTATAGAATAAGACTTTGTTTGGACCATGTCATGTCACAGCCAGTCCTGGATGGATTTAATGCCGTTTTCAACGCGCCTTTGTTAAGTTTCCCTCACGGCTTGTAAGTGCGCCAAAATGATTTTCAGAGTCTCGTCCCGTTATGAAAGTAAATGACATCATCATGCAACGCTCTCTGAGAAAGTTCTGCTCTTTAGATCTTCACTGATGCTGTTGCCATTTTCTAAATCATCTTTTTTTTCTTTTTTTTTTTTTAACCTCCTCCAAGGAGCTTATGTTTTTGTCATGTTGCTTTGTTTGTTTGTTTGTTTGTTAGCAACTTCACACAAAAAGTTGTGAAAGAACTGAGGGGCTACGGTCCAAGTCACACTCCACCAGATTTAAGAGACCATCCGGATCAAATTAGGAATCCTGGGATTTTTAAAAGGATTCTTCAACATTTTGAGAGAGGACGATTTTTTTGGAAGTGTAGGGGGTGATGTAGGGATGTCGATTCCTTTCATCTCTTTTCAGTTTCTTCTAGGCTCTCAGGTTTCCTCCTAACCCCTAAAAACATGTTGGTATGAGCCTGTCCACACTACGGAGTTAGAATTGGTTCTGAGCCGATCCGAATCGATCTCCTTGTCCGCATCAGGCTCAAAGCCAGTTCTTCAGTGACCTGTCCCCGAGGTGGTTATGGCAGGATCGATTTTATAAAACCGATCTTCTGTTTGCAGAGCAAGAGAATCGAATTAAAAGTAAATCTACTGAGTACACGTGTAAGCAAAACGTGTAAACATGCGGCAAGGTTTATTAGTCGTTACGTTACAGGTGAAAAAACCGAAGAACTTTAGGTACGTCCTGATGTAAAGTTGACCTGAGTAGTATGTAGGCTGCTGAAGTTTAACATCATTGGAACTGAGTGTGAATGCCCTGCGATGGCCTGGCAAGTTGATCTCGGCTGAGATAGGCTCCTGCCTCCGCGCAACCCTAGTAGGATAAAGCAGTGATCAGGACTGATTGAGGTTCTTTCAAGAAAACACATTCATTCATATTCTGACCCGCTTAATCCTAATGAGGGTCGATGGGAGGCTGGCGCCCATCTCAGCCGACTCTCGGTGAGGGCAAAGTACACACTGGACAGTTCAGAGAAAACACAGCTGAACTCAAATAAACTAACACGGGAGCACCGGCCACCATCGCTATCATGCCTTCTCATTCTATAAGCGTCCATTCAGGTCCGGTTTTCTCCAGAACCGGCCTGACTCGAACTAGAAGTAGATAGTGCCTACGAGGACCGGTGTATACTAAATTGCCCTTAGCGAATTAACATGTGAACATGAGCTGTGGTTATGGGCTGGAAAATGGGCGAAACATGATGACTGATGCATGATTTGTGCTGACTAGACCACTGATCTGAATGGCCACCAATGTGTCATGACGTGTCCACGCTGCGGGATTCTGTGCGAAGCTCTTGAAAACGCTGCCTGGAATGCTTTTAGGAACCGAAGTGAACTGAAGCAACCCACACATTGCATCTAGGATCTGCATAAGGATACATTCTGACATATCACACCCACACATAGTGTTCCCTGACTCCCTCATTTCAGCTGGGTGGTGAGGGGTATAAATAGTGGAAGTGGCGTTTTAACATGGGCCAGAAGCCCACAGAGCTGCTCCACCCAAGACCTTTAAATACATTCAACCCATGCTCTCTCTCTCTCTCTCTCTCTCACACACACTCTGCTTTCTTCATCTATTCTTAAAACTGGAGAGGAAATCTGCAAAGCCTGTAGCACCTGTTTCACTGTCTACCGTCTCCTCTCCTTCCTCTGCTCCTCTTCAATTACACCTGATTCGTGTTCCATCTTTACATCGCCAGGCTCCTGAACTCCTCCATCTTCAGTCATAACTGCACATTACTGCACACCTCCTTCACAGTGCTGTCGTCTTACCGCTCGTTAAAGAAGGCGCACACTCAAGAACGAGGTACCTGCTTCCTAATAATATCCAAGGATGTACAGCGCGAAAGCGGAATTTCCTCAAGTGCATTTCCTGTTACAATAAATCATGACTGATAATACGGCATTCAAAATATTCATTCATTCATTTATTTATTTGCCGAACCGCTTAATCCTACTAGGGCCGCGGAGAGGCTGGCTATCGGTCAACTCTAGGTAAAGGCGTGGTACACCCTGAACAGCTCGCCAGCCCATCTCAAGACCAACACACACACACACTCACACTCACAAATGGGGGCAATTTGGAACAGCGTATTAGCCTAATGTGTGTGTCTTTGGACTGTGGGAGGAAACCAGAATACCCAGCAGAAGATCATGCAAGCATAACGAGAACGTGCGAACTCCACACAGAATCGCCCTCGTCAAGCTTAAGGACCTTCTTCCTGTGAGGCGGACATGCTAATCACTACAAACGCACAATACACAGCGTTTCTGGCATCTCTCACGTGTGGAGTTTGCATGTTCTTCACGTGCTTGCGTGGGTTTCCTCTTGAGTACTCCAGTTTCCTCCCAAAGTCCAAAGACATGCACCTTCGGCTACCTGGCTGTTCCAAATTGCCCCTGGGTGTTAATGTAAGTGTGAAGGGTTGTGTGTATGCGATGGTCTGGCGAGCTGTTCAGGGTGTACCCTGACTTCACCCAGTGTCAGCTGAGATAGGCTCAACCCTCCCCGTGGCCCTGGTAGTAGAAGGTTCGGTAAATGAGTGAGTGATGAGCGAGTGTGATAATGCACGATTAGGAATGAGTTAAAGATGGGATTGGTAATCTGGAAATCTCTTCAGGGTTCCGGTTCAACCCTCTCTTGCCCTGGGAGGATGTTTTAAAGCCACCCCCCACCCCACCCGCCTTCCATACATGCCCTGACTGCCGGTTCATGCACATTATGGTCACAGATGAGCAGGAATACACAGGGGCATTTGATTGGATGTTTTCTAGCGGACCGTGAGGCACGGATTGGTCGGTGTCTTTACAGGATTACAGCGGCCACAGATGACAGTTTTTTTCCGCGACTTTTTCAGATCGCAACCGTTATTGATTTCTGTCGGGCTATAAGGGTTTATGTATATAACTGAATAATTACCAACCCCAGCTTTAATTATGAGAAGTGAGTCAGAACTAAGTGAAACAAACAAACAAGAAAAAGACTTTGGTGATTAAGATATCATTAACGATGATACATTGTAGACAGTGAGCAGGAAACTGCGTACTCCTACATCAAAACCCCAGGCTGTATGTATTTTAAGGAACATTTCGATTGTGTAGGAGGAAAGAATCCACATAACTTTGTCATTAATGAGGAAAAAAACAGGATCTCATTGTCCAGAAATGTGGTACTTTCCACTTCAGCAGATAATCGGCCTTCCCCTGGGGCGACACTGACGCAGCCGGTGAACGGTGTGCTCGTGTACTAGATTCTTACTTAATCTGGATGACATCATGAAACCATGAAGGGAACCAGTGAAACATGAGCACAAGAGGCTACACTGGAATAAACACAGAATGAAAGGTTGATCCTAATGATAATTGCATTTAATTTCCTGAAATAACGATGAGTCTGACATGATTCCGTGTGTCGGAACAGCCGTTACCTGTCCAAGACATTCATTGTGTGTGTGTGTGTGTGTGTGTGTGTGTGTGTGTGTGTGTGTGTGTGTGTGTGTGTGTGCGGGTGCGAGTGTCTGTGTTTGGTGGACCAAAGACTCAGGTGAATTTATGAAAATAAACAGAACCAGTATTTTCCTCTCCGAACTCCTTCTGGAAAAGGAATCCGTACAGAGGCGGCCGAAGTCGTTCTAACATAAACGCTTCAGTTACCAGCATTTAATACTTTTAGTGATTAATATTTTCCCCTTCGCCATCATATTTCAGAGCTTATTTTTGTCTGTTAGCAGTGACGACGACGGATGAGGGATATTTCTCGCACGTAGCATTTCAAAAGAAACCTACCACTGTCAGTCTGGAGCACGGAAAACGTCACCGAATTCCTGATCTCAAATATCCTTTCTAATACATTCACAGCATTTATCAGATGCTCTTATCCAGAATTATCACTGTTATACAAACGAGCAATTAAGGGTTAAGGGCCATGCTCAAGGGCCCAACAGTGGTGACAGCGGGAACTGAACCGATGATCTTCGGATAAGTAACCACTAAGCCACCACTGCCCCTAAATAATCTCTATCCACCTGAATGTTCATTCAGTCTTTAGTCTGCTGAGCCACTTAAACCTAATAAGGCTGCAAGGAGGCTGGAGCCTATCTCCAGGGAACACCCTGAAAAGCATACCGGTCCAAGGTGCAACACACACACACACCCATTCACACTCACACACAGAAACAGTCATTTAGCCTAATGTGCATGTCCTTGGATTGCCGGTGAACCCGGACGAAGCCCTTGCAAGCACGTTCTCCCCATGACTCCGTTGTCCTCTGACAATCATTCACATGGTTTGTCTCGGTCACATTTCACACTCACATCCACACCAAGGGTCGCATGTCTTTGGTCTGTAGGAGGAAACCAGAGTACCCAGAGGAAACCCACGTAAGCACGGCGAGAACATTCACCCAAAACTTGAACCCAGGACCTTCTTCTGTGAGGCGGACGTGCTAAACACTAGGGCACGGTGCCGCCCTCCACCTGAACACTGCTTATTAAATTGGTCAAGTGGTCTGTTTATTCCATCAGACCGTGCTGTCCATCTGGCTGTCTTAACGTGGCCTGGAAAAAATTCCTTCCTACCTGCAGTCCACTCAAAATGACCATGTGGAGTTTATTAAGCGGAATAGTATCCTGGAGATAAAATGCCTTATACACTACATCATTTTCTAAATGTCAAGGCACCATCATCAGCATCATTATCATCATCATCATCATCGTTGTTGTCATCAAGTCCACCAAAATTATCCTACTAACTCAAATACAAATGACCAACAGGCTTCACTGGCTTTGGCACGTCAGTAAAATGGATGGCGCACGAATGTAAGCAGCTCCTGTTCGGCAAGATGGCGCAGGACTCAAGATCGAGACGCCAGCGGAAAATGCACTGGAAGGACAGCATAAGAATGACCAGAAGCCGCTATCTGAGCCCAACCTAGAAGACTGCTGAGAGGCCAGACATGTGAGACGTCATGCTAAGCGAGGGGGGCCCCAACTGTCAGAAATATTATAGAAACATTATGATGAGGGAGATGCACGGTGGCGCAGTGGTTAGCACGTCTGCCTCACAGCAAGAAGGTCCTGGGTTCGATTCCTGTGTGGAGTTTGCATGTTCTCCCCGTGGTTGTGTGGGGTTCTGTCGGTTACTTCAGTTACCTCCCACAGTCCGAAAACTAACTAGGCTAACTGACTCATTACTCTTCACTGACACTGACATTACCCTCAAGTGTGAGCGGTTGTATGTGTGTTGGCCCTGCAATGGCTTGGCGAGTTGTTCATGCCATACCCCGCCTCGCCCGGAATCAGCGGTGGTGGGCGCCAGCCTCCCAGCCACCCTAATTAGGATGTCTTAAGCCTTGACCACAGCATGTAATCTCCATGGCATTGTTGCTCCAGTTGGTCCGGTCGAGGCTCAGCAACATTAATGTGGCAATGAAATGAAGTCAGTTGATGATCTGGTTGATGATGATGATGATGATGATGAGTTGGAAAAAGTTACCCTGGTAGTGTTAGTAATATCATGAGTGTACATGCATCTTTTCATATTATAATCTTTGAAAAGGAAGAAGGGAAAACCGATTTTACAAAGATGCTCCCTCCTTAAAGCCGAAGTTAGAAATCAGTGTTAGATCGATAAGGTGCGCGACTATCAACCCGGAGAGTTCGAATTTGGTTTGATGCCACAGCTATCCATGACCGGGAGTCCATGGGAGCTAATTGGCTGAGCTCTCAAGGGAGGGAGGGAGGGTATACGCTCACTTCCCTGTCACTCACAGCGATCACCAGCCAATCATGGGCGTCTGTGAGCTCATTTGTATGAGGGGGCGGATAGCGCTTTCCCACTGAGTGTGTTAGGCCGCCCCCAAATACGCATGTGCAGCAGTTCAGAAAGAGGCGGGTGGCAGCATTGCATGTCACGGAGGGGGCGTGTGCATGTTTACACCCCTCCCTGGTCGGTGGCGGTCGTGTGATACGGAAGGAAAAAGTTGATGGGTGGGAATTGGATACGACTAAGTTAGGGAGAAAAATGGGGAGAAAAAAAAAAAAAAGGAAATCAGTATTAGTAGCTAGCTAGCCAGCTGTTTGATGGACAAGCCATAACACGAGTGTGGCACATGAGTGTGATGAAGCACTTGCAAAAATCTTTCCACTCTGGACCTGGTGAATAGATTCGGGGAGAGAAAATCCCTGCTCCTGAGTCCCTCTTTTTCTTGGATCTGGTTTAAACTCTCTTTTTACTGTTTTTATTCTCTCCGTTCTCTTTGGACAGGAATGCACGACTGATGTCCCAGTCGAACATCTGGATAAGCACGTCTGTACTGGAGATAAACACCGAGTTCTCAAGCGATCGGCACGAGCTTGATGGAGGATCTAGCTCAATAGCTGATTGTTGGAAATAACGGAAGGCTTGTCCTTGGACTCTATGACCTTTCTGGAGTTTGTCGAATAGAGACAGGTAATCAGGTATGACGCTTCGTGGGGTCTCATTACGTCAAACTAGAGGTACGGGTTCGGCTGTCCTTGCCCACAAGCACTGATACAGACCTCTCCATCAAATGAATACATACAGAGCAAAAACGGAGCTCTCCACAAGGTGACGTATAAAGTATATTAAAGGAAGCAAACACATTTGGTGAACTCACTTACGCTTTTTTGTTTTTTTAGGATTTTTCAGTGTTGGTCATGTGACCGGTGATGCCACACATTGATTGACAGGCCATGTTTATCTTGTCCTAGGTAGCACTGTTTAAAAGTCCTTTCGAGTTATCATTTTGATAATAAGGATCTTCTATTTTTGGTCACGTGACCTGTGATGTCACTTTTTGAATGACAGGTCATGTAGGTCAATAATCTTAATGATTATTTATTAAGGATTTTTTATTCTGTGATTTGTGATGTCACACATTTTGACTGACAGGTGGTGTTTTCCTTCGTTATAAGTTTGGTGAACTTTAGCCTATTTAAGATTTGTTTATCCTGTTCGAAATCATTAGGGTGGTTTAACGTTTCGGTCATATGACCAGTGACATCATATGCTTTGACTGACAGGTCATGTTTACCATGTTAAGGGTATCAAGTGTAGTGAACTCAAGAAGTCAAATCAAGAAACCCAAAAACTTAAATCAGGTGGATCAGAGCAGGAAATGACGCCAAGCCCCCAGGAGCTCATATAGCTACATAACTCAACGCCTACTCTCACAGTATAAACACACACAGGTCACATCAATGGAAGTTATTAGTCTACTGCTGAACTTTCCTTTAGTGTCGTTTTTAATGTTATCTGTGTGTATTTTGGAAGCCGTGATGACTCTGTGTGTGTGTGTGTGTGTGTGTGTGTGTGTGTGTGTGTGTGTGTGTGTGTGTGTGTGTGTGTGATGTGTTAATGTACATAGACACTGATTGAGGTCTGGCTTACAGTGTCGTCTCACACACACGCACACACATTCATTTACCGAGCTGCTTAATCCTATTGTTAGGGTCGCGGGGAGGCTGGAGCCTATCTCAGCCAACACTGGGCTAAGACGAAGTACACCCTAAATAGCACGCCAGATCATCGTAGGGCAACACACGCACAACCATTCACACTCACATCCACCCCTAGGGGCAAGCAGCCAATTAGGCTAATTTGTATGTCTTTGGATTGTAGGAGGAAACCGTAGTACCTGGAGGAAACCCACCCAAGCACAGGAAGAATTTACAAATGCCACACAGTTACGCCCTCGCCGAGACAGGGACCCTAGCAGGACCCTAGATGTTTTCTGTTTTGTAAGTAAACAGATTGTGTATCTCTGGATAGTCAGACTTCGCTTCACTTTGGTCCACGCCCAAATAACTTCAGCAGACCTGATTTAAAATTCAGGCTGTCGATTCGAGCTGAAGGACGCTCAGGAAGAAAACAGTGAGCTGACACTTCCTGGACTTTAAAGAGACGACATGCTTCAGTAGAGAGAAACGAGAGGGATTTAAAGGATAAAAATACATACAGACACACACAAGACCCACACAGACACACACAGGCACACACAAGACACACACACACACACAAGACCCACACAGACACACAGACACACACAGGCACACACAAGACACACACAAGACACACACAAGACCCACACAGACACACACAAGACACACAGACACACACAGGCACACACAAGACACAC
>JAOUQZ010000024.1:4937473-4949798 GCA_028564935.1 Neosilurus hyrtlii
AGTGCCGTCACAGACAGATGACTGATCGATTGATTGATTGTTTGTTTTTTTTATTATTATTATTATTATTATTATTATTATTATTATTATTATTATTATTATTATTATTATGGACTCCTTTGGAGAAAATTTTTTCCAGATTATTATGACGATCATCTGATATAAAACCCAAAAATTTTAATGCACAGCAAAAATATAAAGAGAACTGGCCTTGCTGTTGCAGTATGTTCAAAAAGGGGTCAGTTTGATATTAGGTCTGGATGTATGATGATGCTAATATTGTATCAAAAACACAAACACAGCAGGACTTTTTTTTTTAAAACAACAACAATGGAGGTAGCCGACTTGCATTTTCTAAAAATAATTGAACTGAAATATGCAGCACGAGCCCAACAACACACACACACACACACACACACACACACACACACACACACACACACACATCTCCTGTGATTCCACATCCCACAACCTTCAGTTTTTTTTGCATGCCCATCTGGTTTTGCATCCCTAAAAGTGTCCTTATGATGAATGTTCAAGAAACACTCATGTTCACCCCACATCTCCTCCGGTTCGTACTCCTCCAGAAACGTGGTTTCTGAGGCCCCTCCATGTCTATCTACGCACAAAAGATGCTCCTGTGTCTGCTTTGCTGTTTCCTGCTTGAAGAGAGATCACCTACTGGTTGCTGACAATATCCACACCATTATGTGCATGAGCCAAGGCTAAAAACACATGAAAATATTAAACATGATTGATTTTATCAGGAGTAGCACGGTAGCACTGTGGTTAGCACGTCTGCCACACAGCAAGAAGGTCCTGGGCTCTGGCGTTTCGGTGTGGAGTTTGCATGTTCTCCGCGTGCTTGTGTGGGTTTCCTTCAGGTACTCCAGTGTCCTCCCACAGTCCAAAGACATGCACATGAGGATAATCGGCTGTTCCACATTGCCCCTAGGTGTGAGAGTGAGTGCAAATCGTTTTGTGTGTGTTGGCCCTGTGATAATCAGGCTGTACCCTGCCTTCACCAAGTGTTGGCTGAGTTAGGCTCCAGCCTCTTGACCAAAACTCTGATGATAATACCCTGATATTAAACAGTTAAATGCTTTGAAATTTCCACACAATGCTGCTTCAAGGCATTCTGGTCTGTTTTGATTTCTGACCCCACCCCCTATTTTTCCACCAACCCACATAAAGTGGAGGTTCAACACAAATTAGCATGCTAGCTCGCTATCTAGTATCTAGAAGAATTTTCATGACATGACTTCCAAGCTGATTATATAACACTGATTTCATTACTGCTTTTTCCCACAAGGGTGGCAGGGAGGCCGGAGCCTATCTCAGCCGACACTGGGAGAAGGGGGGATACCCCTGAACAGCTCGCCAGACCATCGCAGGGCCAACACACAACCATTCACACTCACACCAATTTGTAACAGCCAAATGACGATGTATTTGGACTGTGGGAGGAAACCGGAGAACCCAGATGAAATCTGTGCAATCACTGGGAAGACATGCAAACCACCTTGCTACCCTATATAACACTATACCCAAAAAAAATCGTGCCTATAAGGATTTGTTTAGAAGTTTAGGTGCTGTCTTATTTTTTATTCTGAGCTCTAATTTAAACTAAGCTGCAGTATTAGCATGTTAGCAAACAGCCAAGTGAAGTGGTTTTCTAATGCTAATACCACAACACCGAGCTCATAAAACAATAGTTTACGCCATGGCCTCTGGAGAAATGTATTACATGGTTGAGAAAATCTCTTTGCGAAAGAATGTCTATAAAATAGCTGACAGGATAAACACCAACATGAATTCTGGACCGGTTTTCTCAGCCATGTAATACTTTTCTCCTGATATCATAACTTTAAACCACTCACTCACTCACTTACTCATTAGTCGCACCATTTAATCCTACTGGGGTTACAGGGAGGATCCTATGTCAGCCGACACTGGGCGAAGGTTGGGTGTGCCCTGAACAGCTCGCCAGACCATCACAGGGCAACACACAAACACACGACCATTCACACTTACTCTTAGACCTAGGGGCAATATGGAACAGCCAGTCAGCCTAATGTGCATGGCTTTGGACTGTGGGAGAAAGCCGTAGTAACCGGAGGAAATCCATGCAGAAGTAGAACATGCGGACTCCACACACCCTCACCAATTCCGGGACTCAAACCCGGTACCTTCTACAGCTTTAAACCATCTTATTCTTATTACATCCTAGGAGTCAGGTGAGGTGGTGTGGGAATCTGATTAGGATGCCTCCTGGCTGCTTCCCTTTAGAATTTATTTCTAATATATATTTATTATATATATTTATATATATATATATATTTGAGAATGCCTCAGGATCCTCCAAGAGGAGGTGTAGAGCATTACTCAGGAGAGGGATGCCTAGCTTACCCTTCTAGATCTTCTAGACTATTTTGAAGTACATACATGTCACCCTTCCTTTTTATTTTCTGTTATAATAACCTCTACTCTCCCGAAAAAGCTTTATATCTGGTTTGAGAGTGTAGCTATGGGGCGTTGCCGAGGTCAGACACTGATGTTTTGTTGTTCATCCCAATGGTGTTTAGTGTTGTTGAGTTCAGGAGTCAAGTTCTTCTACTCCAACACTGACTTCACTCTGTGCTGGAACAGATTATGGATTTCATTTTAATTCCAGTGAAGGAAAATCTTATTGGTGCAGCACACAGGGAAGCTCTAGAGATTCCAACTGTGTAGCAATAGTTTGCATGTTCTCGCTATGCTTGTATGGGTTTCCTCTGGGTACTCTGGTTTTCTCCTACAGTCCGATGAAACGCACATTAGCCTAAGTGGTAGGACCAAATCTCCCCTAGGGATGAGTGTGAATGGTTGTGTGTGTGTTGGCCATGTGATGGTCTGGCAAGCTGTTCAGGGTGTACCCCACTTTCGTCCAGTGTTGTATGAGATAGGCTCCAGCCTCCCTGTGCCCCTAGAATAACTGTCTTGGCAGATGAGTGAGTGAGAGAGTAAATAAGGTCCTACTGTGTATTTTGTAGATCAGTTCCCCTTTTACCAAATCCATTCCGTCCCCCCAGGTATCACCCTGTCCCGTTAATTGTACTGGGGTGCTTCTGACTCTGTACCTTTCGGCACGGCCTGTCTTGGCATGGTCCGGCTCTACTTGACCTGACTCAGCTCGGCTCTGTACGGCTTGGCTAAGGTCTGCTCAGCTTGATTCTGCTTCCCTGAGCAGACCTTCTGCTGAACACCACTCACACTTGATAATCCAGGAAACAAGAATGTAAGTCACTTCATGCAAACAGTGGCTGCTCCTGCAGATAATTCACACAATAAGTTTGTCCTGCGTAGGGCATTCCTCACGTTTTTTTGTCTGTGTGTCTGTATTGCTTATAATACACAAAGCACAATTATCTTGGTAAACATGTCTAGTACAGGTACAGTGACATGATGGAGTAGTGGGTAGCACGTCCACCTCACAGCAAGAAGGTCATGAGTTTGAGTCCCGGGGTTTGGGAGTTGCTGTGTGGCATCTGCATATTCTTTCTATGCTTGTGTAAGGTTCTTCCATGTACTCTGAGGTCTGACCTTCGTTTTTATGACTGTTGTTGGCAGATTTTAGAACACAGTGGTGCAGAAATCTTTGATATGTGGGAGACGCCTTGATCAGGTTTACGCTGGTGTGGTTCTTCCAGGAAGGATGGCGTGACTCAGTAAGTCTGCACCCGCGATGGCTTCAGTTTTCTGACCTTAATTGACATGAATTTGGTTTTTGTAGCTCATCAATTTTGAGCATTTATACATGTTACTGTTGATGGCCAGCTCACGCAAATCCGACCGATGACCTTTGACCTCTTAACAAGGCATTTTCACCCAGAGTTCCATCACACAGTGTTTAAACTTATCAAGTTTCTAAGATACATAATCCAGTCCACCTGGTACCAACATCCATGCAGCATGAATATTTGACCTGTATCCCTGTGAATTTTACCTAATAATAACCAAAAACGGTCTTGGTGGCGATCTCGTAAACACTGCTGCTTGTTTCTCCCTCCGTCTGTCAGATTGTGAACAAAACCCTCACCACACCCATGCACAGATTTTCACCAAACTTGGTGGGAGCACACATCATTCTGAGTCCCAGAGATTATTTGATTTTAGAATGTCAAGGTCAAAGGTCAAGGTCAGAGCAATGTCACAAAGTTTTGGACAAAGCGTAATTAAGTTTGAACTGAGTGTCGATAGACATGATGTTACTATGAAACAGTAATAGTAAACCATACATCGACTTTCACTTGAAAAAGTCACCTTTGACCTTGCGTGACCTTGAAAGGTCAAACACCAGTCATTTTGTAAAGCCTTTTTTCCCCCCCGCTTGTTGGCTATGCTGGTTATGTCCACATTCCACACACTATAGAACACATTGTAAGATGATCACATGGTTAATAAAACCAGGACCCATATAGGGCTTAATTGCTTCATTATCCAAGCTACGTGGTGGCGGAGATCCCTTGCACTCTGAATGTAAGACCTCACACATGATTGGCTGGTTGGATAACCACAAAGATGAGTTGTTGGATGTATCCAAGACCTTTTGTGTCACTACAAGGTACAGCTAACAAACTGAAAACTATATTTCCGAAGACGTGCAGAGACATTTCTCATTCCAGTCTGAAGATTCTTTTTATTACACTTTAGAGTGACAAATAGTTTTAACAGGGTTTTTTTTAATACACAAGCAAAATCTGTATAGACAATCATAAGCTAGGTCAAAGAAAAAAAAATCATTTGTACACAGATATTTTACAATAGATACTGTAGCAGGACACTGGCTAAAGCAATATGTAAAAGAGTATTGCTATTTTTTTATATAGTACAACTAATAATTTGATCTGAAAAACAAAAATAAGTTATTTAAATATCAATTACATATACAGAATGTGCAACAGGTCCACACTTTCATATATGTAATTAAAACCCTTTTAAGGAGGTTTCGAAACCAATTTAAAGTAGCTTGTTATGGTTCGTTCTCAAATTAATAAACGTTTACCGGGAAAAAACCCCACTTTAGTTATAAACCAGCGTAATCCACTGCAAACCTCCACATAAAACCTGAATGTAACTGTCCTCGAGGGACTACTTACTTATCAGTTCTTCCTGAATAAAAGCCCCCATTTAATCTATCCTCGAATATAAAGTGCATTTTATCGTAATTAGTAACATTTTATGAAATATTTTTATTTACATTTGTATAAAACTCCCCATAATAGCATGATTGCATTGTTAAAAAGGCGTTCGTTCGTTCATTCAGATTCATTTTCTGCTCCTAACCGAATTTGGGTGCCATGATTATCCGAGGGTTCGTTATAAATTGTGCTGGATCAGATACAAAAACTTTGGGGGTAGAAAGTTCTCAAATCTCTCCCCAAAATGTGCCTAAGTGTGCGTAAAAAGTACGTTGTAAAAAGTATGCGTATTCGCAGGAAACTGGGGTGTACGCCGGACACTGCACTTAAAGGGAATGTGTCACCAGTTGGGCGTGCACTAGGGCCTAGGTGTCCTTCGTTAGAAATCTCACCTCTCTTTTCGTCGTAACTCAAGTGAGAACAAACGGTTGGCAGACAGAGTCAGTCACATGCAAGCAGCTTTTTAAAGCTCTTCTATGTAGTAGATACCATATGTACTTTCCGAGGAGGCAACAGGTCTAGGAAGGAAACCCAGTCATTCCTCTCCCCACCGACACTCTCCAGTTCCTCCTGGGGGATCCAAAGGCGCTCCCAGGCCAGATGAGATATATAATCCCTCAAATAAAGTTCTGGATCTGCCCCGGGGCTTCTTCCCAGTTGGCTCCATTCGATGCGGAAGAGCATCACACACATGACATACAGTGTTTTCTCTCTTACTCACTAACTAATCAAACCGCTCAATCCTACGAGGGTCGCTGGGAGGCGACACCGGGCAAAGGTGATGCATATCCTGAACCCTGAGCATGACCATTGCCGAGCAACACACACACAACCATTCACACCTAAGGGCAGTTTGGAACAACCAGTTAGCCTAACGTGCATGTCTTTGGACTGTGGGAGAAAACTAAAGTCCCCAGAGGAAACCCACTCAAGCAGGGTCGAAAAAACGCAAAGACCCTCGCCAAGCCCAGGACTCAAATCCAGGACCTTCTTGCTGTGAGGCGGACGTGTTAACCACAACGGCACCGTTCCGCCCTCAGTGTTATCTCTTGGAGACAGAAATGGAATCGGTCACGATATCTTTCCGAAACCCTTTGCTAACTCCTGTATGTGGGTGTCACTGACCCCAGCACGTGGCGCACTGATATTAGTAAACATCGCCAACTTGAGGCAAGCGAGAGCGCAGAACACTTCTCGCATGCACATGATCGCTCCTTCGGTCATGCAATCTTATTATTATTATTGTGAACAAACAAGGGCGGCACAGTGGGGCAGTGGTTATCACATCCGCCTCACAGCAAGAATGTTGGATTCCCAAGCTCGGGTGTTTCTGTGTGGAGTTCGCATGTTCTCCCCGTGCTTGTGTGGGTTTTCTCCAGGTACTCCAGTTTCACCCACAGGCCAAAAACATGCACAGTAGGCTAATTGGCTGTTCCAAATTCCCCCTAGGTGTGAGTGTGAATAACTGTGTGTGTGTTGGCCCTGCGGTGGCCTGGCCAGCTGTTCAGGATGTACCCTGTCCTCACCCAGAGTCGGGTGAGATGGGCGCCAGCCTCCCAGCGACCCTAATTAGGATTAAGCGGCTTAGAAAATGAATGAATGAATGAATGAAACAAACACAGAACCCAAACAAGATGTAGAACAGGTGACTAAGCGATACTAAGCACGGAAGCTGGGGTGGTTCTGCTGGTAAATCTTTGTTTTCCCCCAAAAATTAACTGATAATGGAAGATAAAACACTGCAGCTACTCACTAGTGAATGAGCTCCCTTAATGGGGTGAAGGCACTGGCCTTCCAAGGATAAACTGGGACACATTCAGCTTCCTTGAAGATATATTTCTAAGTTACCTTAAATTAAAAGTCCTGATTCGAGGCATTATCAGGTGCTCGAAGTTACTTATCCGTTGTTGTTTAGCGCGGATTGCAAAAAAACCCCACTCAGACAGACTCCGAATGTAAAGCTCTGCGTTTCTGAACTTTCCCGTCGGCCACGCAAAAGTGATCTTTCGTGACTGAGCTGTGCACGCTCGACCGGTGACAGGATCCCTTGTCAGGATAGCCGTTGTTGCTATGGTGACATTTCCTGTTAGGAGATGTTGATCGTTTCTTGTAAGGAGTCTGCAGTGTCAGATCTTTGTAACAGTCAGAGGTGAAAGCAGCCTCGGGATTTTTCTCCTGTGCTTATTAATAATGTGAAGATGCTTAATTTTTTTTTTTTTTTTTTTTTGGGGGGGGGGGGGTCACTGCTGAGGGAAGGTTAGGCTCCTGAAAAAAAATTATTTAAATAAAAAAAATATTAAAAGGAGTGTACTTTAACTTTGTAATCATTGGCAAATTGCTGTAGTAGAAGAAGAGAAAAATGATTTGTGCTGTTCTTGGAAAAGAAGACATTTCAGGAAAGTAAGAGCAACTTTACCTCGAGTGGGCCACATCGTACCAGCGCACCGCTGACTATTTTCCTACAACAGCACACCCCATCATGATCTACTCCTTATTTAGACAAGCTGACTTGAGGTTTTAACTCCTCACTAATGGTAGACTCCCAGCCACCCCCCCATCCAGTGCTTCCAGATGTGTGTTTGGATTAAAAGTCATGCCAGCCTGCTTCCATCTGCCAGTTTCTCTCTCCCAAATAAACCCTGAATAGATACAGATAAATGTTTAAGCTTTACTAAAAAATGAGACTAGAGAGTCAACTTTATATCTGTTCGAGTAGATCTTCTTTTGGACTGGATTCCCAAAGATTTTTTTTTTATAATCAAACAACCTACAGGAAGAAGAAGGAAGAAACACTGACCTTAAAAAAATAATAATAAAAATACTGGACTACATATCAGTGTTTTGATTTTGAAGCCAGATGGCGGCCATCTTGCTAAGACCACCTTGCTGTAACACCTCAGTAAGAAGTCAGAGCAGCGTGAAAGCCTCAAAGATGTAAGCTAACGCTTTGAATGTCCAAAATTCATATACTTGCCAATAATTTTGTAGAATACGCCCAGTAGAAGTAACTGCCAAGTTTGACAAAGAAATCTCAAACTGTTTCCGAGTTCTTGCCCGGAATCAAAATGATTACAGACGGGCGGACAGATGGACGTACTGATGACTATAACCTCCTGCATTAAATGCTTGAGCGATAATAAAGAATTCGCAAATGGATTTCGAGTTCTGGCTTGGAAATGCACTCATGTTAAATCGGTTGCTATGCAAACAAAAAATATTTAATTGCAGGAATTAAAAATTTTATCTTATAAATAGCAAAACGGTCAACGGCACACGGCCTGATTGAAATAACTGTCAAGTTTAATAAAGAAATCTCAAAGGGTTTCCTGAATTCTGGGCCGGAATTGAAATGATCACGGACGGACGGACTGATAACTACATCCACCTGTATTGACTATCATATTTTGGGTGGAAAAAAAATTGTTTTTTGGAACAAAATGCACATCTCAGACATAATTATTTCCGTTTTTCCATCTTTTCATGCCATTCAAGAATAACGTTCAACACTAAAGTGGTCTCACCAAGATGGCGGCAAAGGTTACCGCGTACAAACAACAGGATGCTGATACTCAATCCAGCCTTTTTTTTTTTTTTTTAAGATCAGTTAAAGGAACCAGTTTGTTTGTACGATCCTTCTGAGTTGACTGAGTTTTTCCGTCTGTGCTTTCACACCGCTCAAGGACGACGTTTTGGAGCGAGTTAAATATTAGCATTTACACATTGGCACAGTGCTGGGGACGCTTTTCCCCTCCAAGCTCTAAAACATCGAAAAATATACAGTAAACATAAGCTTAAACGTTATCGCTGTTGCGTCACCCAATGGAAGATGATTATGATTATTACTGTCGTAAGCAGGTGTCAATCATTTCATGACAGCGAAGGCAACAACACAAAAAAAAGCTTCAAGATATGTCAATTATTCAGTAAGAAGCGATTGATCCCAGACCAGAGTATTGAACGTTAGATATTGTGTGTATTAGAAGATTAAATGTTATCTGAATATACATTATTTGTTTAGTTTTTTTTACCTAAATGAAGGTAAAAAAAAACCCCGAAGACTTTACAATGGTTTACAACTTAACCACATGGCACTGAGTAAGCTTAAATGGCTTATGGACGATACAAATATATTCCCTCCTGCAAATAAAATAAAATATGCGTAATTCTGAGCGACGTACTTACAATTTATACTCTGATAAAGCAACGGACGTTGTGCTTGAGCGTTAAATGATTTTTTATAAAATGTACACTCGATTATTATTCATATCTACGAACTGTGAAGTTGCGTCTGGAGTTATTCACCTGCAGGAAATGACATCACTTTGGCCAGGCTACAACATCTCACCGTGCTGGATTAAGCACAGGATAATGTTCTTCCTTACAAACAAGTCAAGTCAAGTCGAGACAAACAGGAGGAAGCAGTCGTGAGTTAGCGGAATAGCTTCACAAAACCGCAAAGCCTTTAAAAATCATGTGCTCTCTTTCTCTCTCTCTCTTTTTTTTCTAAGGCGATCCTTTCAACCTTGTTCCAAATCCTCCGCTAACAGTTCATGGAAGCCACAGAAGTCCTTTCTGTAAACATCAGCGAAACCGAGCTAAAGAAAAGGACAGAACATAAGCTTGGAAGATGTAGACGTAGATATTTTTTTCATGAAATGCTACAAGGAACCCAGTTTTATTCCTCATTCCACTCCAGCACATGATTCGCCTCTGGAAAGTCACCTGACGCATTTTAATCATCAGCTACGGCTGTTCATAAAGCAGGCGAGTGAGGTTAGGACTGCGGCGTGCTGTTAGCTGTGACGAGCTGGGCTTCGCTGAGCAATCGGCGGATGTGTCTGTCGTCCTGTAGCCCTGCTTTGCGTGCTGCTGCCTCGTTAAGAGCGGACAAATGACCCAGTGTGTCATAGCCCGCTG
Organism: Neosilurus hyrtlii; assembly: GCA_028564935.1. Taxonomy (NCBI): domain Eukaryota; kingdom Metazoa; phylum Chordata; class Actinopteri; order Siluriformes; family Plotosidae; genus Neosilurus; species Neosilurus hyrtlii. The sequence goes on from JAOUQZ010000024.1 coordinate 4,947,571, forward strand.
CCTGCAGGAGGTCGGAATACATGGGCATGCCAATGGACACCAGCCAATCGGAAACGGAGCTTAAGTGCACTGGAGACATGGGCTTCCGACACATGTCTGTCAAACCTCCAGAGGGAATCTGTGGAGAGCAGAAAGGAGGAAGATCCGGAATTACTATTAACTCATTACTATGCTGAAATGTGATTGCATCAAATAACACATTGTGTTTCAACATTCATTTCTTCTTTATGACAAATAAAGGAATACATGTACGTGAACTGAGAAATCGTCCTGATGTTTACATGTTGAACTGGTTTTAAATACACCCAGATGTTGAACCAGTCCTCTCCCATGTTTTTCCCTGAGCAACATCCATTAAAGCAGAATTAAACCCATGCGTAATCAATTAATAATGATACTGAACTGTAAAAAGTGGGACGTGACAGACATAGAAGAAGCTGTAAACAAGAAAGTGTTTACATTAGAATGCACTGCGGTATATAACATTTGTTCAAGTATACAAGCAGGTGCTTGTCTGATGTATGTTAATATAATGTAGTCTTATGTGTTGATGTGCCTAGTTTTATTTTATTCATAATTTTGCAAGTTTATATCTCATTTGTTATTTAATATCTATATACTGTTAGCTTGCATTGTATGAACTGACTTCAAGCAGCAGCTTTTTCGCATTTTAGCAGATTACAACTTCGAAAATGTAAGTAAAAACCACCTGATGATGAAAATATACAGGAGAGTTTGGAAGGCTTTCCTTTCATTTCACTTTAGATATCGTTTGAAACTGAGTACATGCTGAATTGATTCTTCCTTTGAATCTACATCTAACAATAAAACTAGAACTACTGCCTGGTGGTTATATGGTAAGCCTACAGTGACCTTGACCTTTGACCTCCATAATGTAATCAGTTTATCCTTGAGTCAAGGTGGAAATTTCGGCGAAGTTTAGGGAAAAAGTTCCGTCAAGGTGTTCTCATGATATCGCTTTCACAAGACCTTTCGCACTGACCTTCCACAGTGACCTTTAACCTTTCTGTGCACACCTTTGGACTGTGATGACATCGAGTCATTTTATGTTTTGATCTTTAAGCTTAGGTCTCACGCTGCTTGTTGATATGTGAGAACTGTGGCTGGGACTACTGTGACCATTCCAGTGGATTTTAGAGGCTTCATCTTCATCTTCATCTTCGTCTTCATCTTCTTCAGCTTAATCCAGGGTCGGGTCGCAGGGGCAGGAGCCTAAGCAGTGAGGTCCAGATGACTTTAGAGGCAAACACGGACAGAGAAAACATACAAACAAAGAGATGGCAGCCAGTTGGAAAAAAAAAAGCAATGGATGGATCCAGTGTTTCACCTACAGCACTTTTCAAGATTACCAAACTTTCAGGGAATGGAAGGTCCGCTCTCATGGTTCCCAGTGTAGCTCTCTGGATCACAAGTTTTTTGACAGAAGTGTCTGGAACACCATGTCGGTTGACCGTAAGATTATGATTATCGTACATTCCGTGCATCGACCATTACCGTGAAACCTTATTCACCATCCTTCCATCACATTTAAACTTAGTGATGTGGCCCTCAATGAAAATGAGTTTCACACCCCTGATCTACTGTGAAGTAATTCTGGGTATGACAGACGGAGGCGTTACTCTCTACGAGAGATTGTGCTAACACTATTCTATAAACGCAGCCAGCACTGAATTGTCTTATTGCCATTTTTACCCTTTAGGTGCACCTGCTTTTAATGAAGCCCTCGTGTCTATAACGGCACTTTACACTTCAAACGGCTGCTCATGAGAGCTTTCTAAACGCAGCCGTTAGCAAAACCCACATCAGTAAGATCCAACCAGCGGCACTTTTACTAAAACATGCCTGGCAGTGTGGGCGAGGATCGCTTCCTACAAATGGGTTTGTTCTGTGCAGGAAGCAACGCGAATCATCATCAGACATTTCTTTAAATAACTTCCCTTTATTTAATTCGTTAAATCATTAAGTATCTTTTATGATCTCAGACGTATTTAAAAGGAAAGAAAAACTAAACTGATGAACTCGAAGACCATTTCGGTAATGGCTCTCCTTCTCTCTCTCCCCCTGTCTCTCTCTCTCTCTCGCCTTCTCCCTCTCCTTCTCTCTCCCGCTCTCGCTTTCACTCTTGCTTTCTCCTCTCTCTCCCCCTCCCCCCCCCTCTCTCTCTCGCCTTCTCCTTCTCCTTCTCTCTCTCTCTCTCTCGCCTTTTC
>JAOUQZ010000024.1:4965796-4973296 GCA_028564935.1 Neosilurus hyrtlii
TAAACTTGTACTATCTCACATATACACACACACAAAATATAAACTTGTACTATTTCACATACACACACACACACACACACAAACTCGTACTACCACACACACACACAAAATATAAACTTGTACTATCTCACATACACACGCGCACACACACACACACACACACACACACACACAAACTCGTACTACTACCACACACACACAAAATATAAACTTGTACTATCTCACATATACACACACACAAAATATAAACTTGTACTATTTCACATACACACACACACACACAAACTCGTACTACTACCACACACACACAAAAATATAAACTTGTACTCTCACATATACACACACACATAATACCACCACACACACACACAAGTTGTACTACTACTACTATCTCTCTCTCACACACACACACACACAAACTTGTACTACCACCACACACACACATTAACTTGTACTACTATCTCTCTCTCTCACTGACGCACACACTTGTACTACTACTATCACACACACACGATTATTTATACATACATACATATATATATATATATATACACCTAAAATGTATTAATCTATATAATTATTTCATATTATAATATTTAATATTATTACATTTAATATTTATTTCTACTTAAGGAAATTTCGTCTTTATGTTGTTTATTAAATAAATGTTTATATTCTTTCATTTTGTCTATCGGACTTTCGGAGGAAACCTCACACCCTTGCAGTTCCATCCAGTAGCCTATCAGTGACTTGCTCCATGGGTCCCTGGGCCTTCCTCACTCACAGACTTCTGCTGAATTCGCAGGAGGACCCGTCGGGTGCATCGGTCCACGCTAGACGCCCATTTCCGCTCGTTGTCTCTCTCGTCCTCCAGTAGGCGGAGCCTTTCGGCTTTCCGGCTCAAGTGGTTGTACAGGCTGCGCTCCACCACGTAGGTAATGTTCAGCTCGCTGACCGCTGTTCTCCCTCGCAGGCGCTTAGAAGGGCAGAGCCAAGTTCCCACTATACCCACACTGCCCTTCCCCTTCTCCCTTCCCACGTCCCGGGTCCGTGGCGAGGATGGCAGCGTCAGCGGAGGAGAGCTGGTGGCTTTTTGGAGGTTGCGTTGGTACAGTAAGTGCTTAGTGGAATAGGCGTAATTGGGATCGGGTTTGTTCCTCTGCCAGGTGGAGACAGGAGGCCGCTTGGTGCAATCCAGAGGCACCAGCATGCGGTGAGGCTGAGGGCAAGGCCGCACTAGGCTGTAATGTGTGTACACAGTGTCCATACTTACCCCGTGAGACAAGGACGTTTTTCTGGTCTCGGGCTCGTCCTCGGTGCTGGTGCTGGCTACTGGCCGGACCAGGCTGTGTGGGTTCGGTGAAGGCTTTACCAGCCTGTGTGCAGAGTTCCACGTCTCCAAGCTGCTAGAGGATGGAGAGGTACTTAAGCTGTCCCTGTCTCCATCCACCGAGAGCTGGTCTTGGGTCAGAGAGGACAGCGATGAGTCCACTGTGCAACGCGCGCCTTTTTTATTGACTCCTGCATACAGGGCGCTGGCGTCCTCACACGAAGGGGACACGTCCAAGCTCAGAGGGTCTACAGGGGTGAGAATGCACATCAAGATCACTGAATGGGTGCAATGAATTCGGATGGTACATGCAGAAATAGCTTTCTGTGTCTTGTACAGAACACAGGTTTTTCTCACAGGCTCGTATTTGGACGCAGGTCTATAAAAGCCCATGCATTTTATTGCAGTATAAATCTTAAGCGGTTAAAGCCTGTGGGTTTGCATGAACTCCGATATACTTTGTTTTTTTCCACGGACGTAATTCATATTTTCTTTAACACAGCAACAAAGTCCTGGGTTCAAGTCCGTTTCTGTCTGAAGTTTGCATGTTCCCCCCGCGCTTGCATGGGTTTCCTCCGGGTACTCCGGTTTCCTCCCACAGTCCAAATACATTCCCATTAGGCTAATTGGCTATTCCATATTGCCCCTAGGTGTGTGTGTGAATGTGAATGGTTGTGTGTGTGTGTGTTGGCCCTGTGATGGATTAGCCAGCTGTTCAGTGTGTAACCCTGAGATAGGCTCCAGCCTGGTAGGATTCATTTGACGAATAAATTAATAAATAAATAAATGTGATGTTGTTATTGATATAAACATTATGTTTAGTGTTTTTAGTTTCTGTAAACAAAATGTGATCCAATGGCTCCATATCCCCCACCAACGCAGCGGGAAATTGTTCATCAGTAATGGCATAGCGAAAGGCTAATTTTGACTTGGTTGTTTTTTTACCTCAATATGACCTTGAAAATATAGGTCAAGGTTATGGACCTCTAAACTCCTATGAGAGGGTGTTAAGATGGACTTGTGTTTAAAATCTAAAGGTCTTATAGCAATTTGGCAATCAGTTATCACACGGCAAAAGCCAGTTTTGATTAACTTTGACAAATTGACCTTTGTTTGTCCTTGAACAAAACAGCTCAAGGTCACATTCCTCTGAGCTCCCATGAGAGGGTGTTCAGATTAAACTGTGTTCAAAATCTGAACGTCTTATACAAATCTGGTGATCACTAATGACACGGCCAAGGCCAATTTTGAGTGATTTTGACCAACCGACCTCAATATGACCTTGAAAAAAATAGTTCAAGGTTATAGTCGTCTGAACTCCTGCGAGAGTGTGTTGAAATGGACTTTTGTTTAAAATTCGAAAATCCTGTATCATTTTAGCGATCATTAAAAACACAGCAAGGACAAATCTGACCTCAATGTGACCTCAATGTGACCTTGAGAAAAACAGGTCAAGGTCGCAGTCCTCAAAACTCATGCCAAAGGCCGTTGAGGTGGAATCGTGATTAAAATATGAAGGCCCTGCGACAAATCCATGATCAGTAATCGTGTGGAGGAGGTGGGTGATGGACAGACGGACAGACAGATGTGCAGCTTGACCATTTCCGCCTGTCAGTACTGCGGGTTTGCGCGGGAAAATAAACAGAAACAACAAAATAATGAACTTAAGGTTAAATCACGGCTGTAGTGATTCATTAGCCGTACCGTCCGTCCCCTGCCTTTTCCCGTCGTCTACTTTGATGAGTTTCTTGCGGACGCGGCGAGTGGAGTTGACCAGTTTGTGAAGCCTCTTAAATTTCACCGAGTCCTCCTGCTCATCGTCAGACTGTTCACGGGACTGCAGGGAAAAAAAGAAGAGGGACACAGGAAGTAGAGTTTATTTCCTCTTAACGGTTATCTAACAACAAACTACTGCATATGTTCCGATTCTAATCTTGCCTGTGTGCCGTTAAATAGGATGTAAACATGTTAAAGTGGTACAGACGGCATTATGGGCTGTTTGGTGATTATTAGGATGGACGGTAGCCATTAGTTACAGAAGCGTATGGAGTGGCTGTGGGTTGTAAAGTCTGGGTTAGAAAAGCATCTATGAGCGACTTAGAGAAGCGTAGAGGAGCAGAGTTGATGTGTGTCACAGAAATGCACCTTAAAAATCAAGACTAGCAATGAAATGGTTTTAAAATGAAAAAAAATGGGGAAAAAAAGAAAAGAAAAAAAAAGAAAAATTGCTGGTGCACATGCTGACTTTTTAAAATAACCTGCATTGATTTTGACGGTGGAGCCTCGGAACATCATGTTTCGGTCAACAGACTTTCCAGTGACCAAACACTTAGGTTCACTTTAATGACTAAAACGGCTACCGGCCGCAATGACATCTCAATACTCCCCTCTACCAAACCCGGACCACAGACCACAGTATCTTTCCATCTCACACACTTCCAGTACTGCAAAAAACCTCCACTGACGGAATATTCCTGCACATGGACACACTTACAGTCTCGCAGCCAGAGAAAGACAGACGGTACTCGACCCCTCAACTCGCACCATATGCAAATCGGCAACCTTCACTGTGGGCAGCGCAGCGATGAAGTGGTTAGCACGTCTGCCTCATAGCAAGAAGGGTCTGGGTTCAAGGCCCGGGCTTGGCGAAGGTGTTTCTGTGTGGACCTCTGAATGTTCTTCTGTGGGTTTCCTCTGGGTACTCCAGTTTCCTCCCACAGTTCAAAGACATGCACATTAGGCTAACTGGCAGTTCCAAATTGTCCCGGACATGAATGTGAGTGTGAATATCTGGCCCGCGATGGACTGGCCAGCTGTTACGGGTGTACCCCGTCTTTGCCCAGAGTCAGCTGGGACAGGCACCAGCCTCCCTGCGTGTCCCGAGTACGATTAACAGGTTCAGCAAATTAATGAATGACCTTTACTGCCTTCTACGGCATTGTTGAGTGCAGACTTCAACCAAGGCTGAATGTTGTATTTTGTACAGAATCGCAAGCAATCGTCGCAAAAGAGAGCCACCGCTCATGTCTCAGATCTGGTCCAAAATGTAACCAGTTCTTCCTTGGCCAATGCTACACATTTCCACCAAGTTGTATCAACAAAGGCTGCTTACAGACAGACAGACAGACAGACAGACAGACAGATTGCACTCACTGACCCACTTATCCCAGCCGACACCTTGTGACGACGGGGTACACCCTGAACAGCTCGCCAGACCGTCGCAGGACCAACACAAAGACACGCCCATTACCCTAGTGTGCACGTCTTTAGACTGTGGGAGGAAACCAGGGTTCCAGAAGAAAACCCATACAAGCACAGACAGAACATGCAAACAGAAACGCTCTTAGCCCAGGACCTTGTTGCTGTGGGGCGGACATGCTAATCACTACACCTGCCGAACGATTGTGAACCTTACCCTAAAATTCACGACCTAATTGACATGATTGTCATGGACCAGGCTAGAAATTTTAGGTAAAGTACATGTAGACATTTGAAGTTTTAAGCGGGGCCGGCGGTTGTGGGTTCGAATCCCTGTTAGACCTCAGCAGTATAATAGCTACAATAGCAGTAAGAATGCGAAGGACTAGCATCCCATCCAGGAGGAGTGGAGCATGTAGTCACTTCACACTACAGAAACCGGGATAAAGTGCAGCTGTGTTGAGCCTCTAGGCTCGGGTGCAAAAGTCCAACGGACTTACCGTTACATGTAGACATTAGTAAGGAATTATTAAAGCATAAGGTTCTGTACAAGATAAAATAAAGTGTAAAGAGAAGCACCATGAGCAGAACACACACGCACAGCAAACTGCAATAAATCCGTACATCTCCGAAAGCTAGTGGTTTAAATCCCTGCTGCTACAAAGAGGAAATATTTACCCAACTATGTGTCATCAGACAGGAGCTCCAGAGAGATGAGAAATGAAAAACGACACTGCGGAGGCACAGAGTCTCGAGAGAAAAGCGAGGATCAGAAGCTTGATCCAGAAAGACAGCGCAATTGATTTCCCCGATCTTACCAGAAGTTTCATCATGGCCAAAGTTACGCTCCTTGTCTGCACACACACACACACACACACACACACACTGGGATTAACTCATGCCCACATGTGCACTCACACACACCAATCTCTAACATATCTGACTGCGAGCGAAGGCACACAAGTTAAAAGGTGTGTTTTAGGGCGGGGGGGGGGGGGGGGGGGGGGGGGGGGGGGGGGGGGGGGGGGGGGGGGGGTAGGTGTCCCAGACGATTCCCAGACGATTCCCTGCAAATCCGTGAAGCAGAGGAATGTGGGTCAGGAAGAAGAGAACAGAAAAGAAAGGCTGTCCTGAGATCAGATCACAGCCGGATACGTACAGTGCAGACTCTGTATACGCTGTACATGACTCCGTCTCCGGGTCAGTAACACACATGGGCTTTGTTAAACCGTACTAAAAGCTGATCTGATGACAGCCGCGCTGCTCTAAACCACACCGCGGCTTCTGTATGGACAACCGAGTCGAGCTGATGCGGGGTGAGTGCGAGCGCTGAAAAGAAAGAGCTCTTTTACAATACGTTTAACCGTTAGAATGTGCGGTCCAACCCGTTAGCACTTAAAAACGGGTTTCTTTAAGATTTTCAAAAGCAAACACGGGTGAGTGTGCGTGTCCGTTTGGTTTACGTCGGTGTTTTACACAAGAACTACGCCAATGGGCAGGGTTGCCATGTCTGGAGGGTTTTAAGTGTTCAAATACATTCTGTATCCTTTAATTACAAATGTTATAATAAGGCTTTACTTATATATATATATAAAAGAATTATTAAATGATGTGAAGTATGATATGGAGAATTATTAGGTCGAGGCAGCGTTATTATAGATGGTTTTCTATCCAATGAAAGTGGAATTCTATACCTGTTTTATTCCTTTGGACCATAATCAGCAGAAAACCCCGCAAACGCAGAGAGAACATGCAAACTCCACACAGAAACCAGAGCCAGGGACTCGACCCCAGGACCTTCTTGCTGTGACGTGGATATGCTAATCACGGCACCACCATGCCACCTCAGCTGTTTTATTATTCATGCAAAATATTTTCAGACTAAACATTCACGTTATAGAGTTGCAGTTGCCAGTTATCGTTTAACTTATCCCGTGGCAACAGTGCAATAATTCAGTTGTCCCATGGCAATGATGCAATACCAAGAATTATTGCATGGCTTTCCACCAATCAGAAATGGAAAGATCTCTTGAAAGAATAATATGTATATGTCATGTCATTTTCTGAACCGCTTATTCCTAATTAGGGTCGCGGGGAGGCTGGGGCCCATCTCAGCCGACTCTGGGCAACGGCAGAGTACACCCTGGACAGCTCGCCAGGCCATCGCAGAATAATATGTATACAACATATATATAAATATATATGTATAAATACTCTAATTTAGTTCACTAGGTATCAGGGATTCCAAGGATATCAGCTCATATCCTGTGACCTGAAACATCACTACAGCAGCTAATCTTTGTTACTGTTCATTCAAGACTGACTCCACAAAAATTTTAAACTTTTGAAATTAAAGTATCCGATGGTTAAAATAACCACAAAACTATTTTTCATTTTCAATAATTAGACAGAGGGCTTGCTGCGAGAAACAGGCCTTCGGCCTGCAGTCTAACACTCATGCAACATGCTAACGGTGCTAGCAGTCAAGCTAAAAGGCACCAAGCTGAATAGTTCGAATGACCCTCACGCCCACTAACACCCACACACGGCAGACTGTATCATCATTGGGAGAAACACCATGAGCCTCACCAACACGCAGCCCACTGGATCTCTCTCTAAGCTTTATCATGCTCATTAAATCTGTTGGGGTGGTGACCGTCGACTTCACGCCGAAGTCACCAGCGTTCCAATCCGACACAAACACAACACACCAACTCATTCAAGCCAAGCGGACTCAAAGACAACGGTACTGAATCCAAGAGAAGTGATTGTCCAAATGCTGGGGGTTTCACTACGTCACCCCACTACAGAGCGGAGATCAGTATCCAGGCCAAACAGTGCGTGAGTTTCACCCGTGCACCGCGCACATGCTAGCAATTATCTCCTTCCCTGAACAGAGGCAGCTACGCAAACCACCAGTTCAGTACCAGCAATATTATAAAACATGAATCGCCTCACTCACTCTCACTCAC
>JAOUQZ010000024.1:4996414-5013583 GCA_028564935.1 Neosilurus hyrtlii
ACACACACACACACACACACACACACACACACACACACACACACACACACACACACACACACACACACACTGAGCAACAGACGTAAAAAGGAAGCACATGGGATGCTCAGGCATAAAAGCATAAAGTGACAGGCCCATGCTGAATCTTGTGTGTTGCTTCAGTGCACACACACACACACACACACACACACACACACACACACGCACACACGCATGCACGCACACACACACTCATACATTATTCATTCAGATTTCCAGTATGGCGCATGGATTAAGCCGTGCTAGCAGAAAGCCCTAAAGCTCTTCCATGCTTGCGGAGCTTCACAGCCATTGAAGTCTGCAGAACAAAACTGAAAGCCTCATGGCATCGATGCCTCAACAAACCGTCCTACTCCTGAAATTACTATATTTTGCTGATTTCGACACTGAGACTCATTTATAATGCTGGATTCAAACTTATTGATTCCTAAATTGTTCATGCGAGCACTTAGACAATCCAGTGGGAAGTGGCAGGCCTGTGTTTTCAGATAAAGTGGATTGATGCGTGGGTTATTATTTTAGTCTGAGTCACATGGTGGTGTCGTGGTTAGCCCGTCCATCTCACAGGAAGGGTTCGGTTCCCGGCTTGGGGCGTTTCTGTGTGGAGTCTGCATGTTCTCTAAGTGGAAATTCCCCAGGGATTTCTCTGGGTTCTCTGGTTTCCTCTTACAGTCCAAAGACATGCATATTAGGCTAACTGGCTGTTCCAAATTGCCCCTAGGTGTGAGTGTGAGTGTAAACGGCTGAGTGTGTACTTTACATTTATGGTATTTGGCAGACGCCTTTATCCAGAGCAACTTACTTCTTTTTTCTTCTACACATCTGAGCACTTAAGGGTTAAGAGCTTTGCCCAAGGGCCTAACAGTCCAGCTTGGTGGTACTGAGACTTGAACCCCTGCCCTTTGGATCAGTAAGACCAGACCAGACCCTTAATCACCGGAGCAACCACTGCCCTGCCCTGGACATGTAAGCTGTTTACCCTGGTTTACCCATGTCCACGATCTCCACGATTTGGGAGAATTGTGATGAGCGTTGGGGGGGTCGTGGGATCGAATCGTGGTGATCTTGAGGGAACTTGGTGAATCCGTGATGATCTTGAGGAAACTTGGTGAAATTGTGATGATCTTGAAGGAACGTGGTGGAATCGTGATTTTCAGGGAACTTGGTGAATCTGTGATGAGCCTGAGGGAACTTGGTAGATTCTTGGTGATATTGAGGGAACTTGGTGGATTTGTGGTGATCTTGAGGGAACTTGGTGGATCCGTGATGATTGTGGTAAAATTTTTGACTGACAAAAATTTCCCCACGATTATTACAATGTTTTACAATTTGACGCCGGTCGAGAAGAAGCGCGGTCGAGCACAGTAGAGCTTAACAAACCTTAACGAACCTTGATGCACTATTGTAGTGGATCTTGATGAACTTGAAAACACGATTCCTGGAAAGGACGTAAGCTGCCTCGGAAACCCGAGTACCCGGATAAAACCCTCACAAGCTTGGGAAAAGCATGGAAACCCCACACAGAAACAGATTCTAGGACTCGGACCCCTTACCTTCTTGCTGTGGGATGTACATGCACAGTAGGCCAATTGGCTGTTCCAAATTGTCCCTAGCTGTGAGTGTGAGTGTGAACGGTTGTGTGTGTGTTAGCCCTGCGGTGGTCTGGCTAGCTCTTCAGGGTGCACCCTGCTTTCACCCAGTGTCGGCTGAGATAGGTTCCAGCCTTCTTATGCGATTTCTTTGGAAGAAATGAGTAAAAGAATGAATGAGTTAACAAGGTGTCCCTCACTTCTTTCTCTAAGCTACATGCTGTTTGCCTCCTGGTGGTCTTTCTCCCGCTTCCCCTTTTCTCTTTATCTTCATCAGAATTCCATCTTGTTCGCGCCCCGTCATTGGCCTTTCGAAAAATGTCAACTTTTGAGGTTAAGGGTTGTTTGGAAGACAGGAAATCAGCATGCATCGCTGTATGAAATGTCAACACGTAGCCACACACACGCCACAGCACCTCCTCTGATTAGCATCAACTGGAAGTTGATTTGAATACATTTCATGCTTTCGGACGGTTCCGCAGACGAGTAGGCTTTGTGAATGTAAAAACACGAAAGATACGGATTTCCACATGCATGTTTAATGCACTGTTGACAGAAAGCACGCCAAGGTCATGCCACAATGCCAAGCTGCTCAGTATGTGTGAGACATCTGACACCATGACCTCTGACTTCATTCATGACTGAATCGTATTAACACCAGATATGAGGTCGTGGTACCTTTTCAATCCACCGTATAAACACAAAGCCGTGGGATGACACTCGTTCTGGGAATTCAGAGTGAATTAGGAATGTTTTTCATTTATGTTAGAGTCTGATTGGAGAACAAAGGACAAGCAGACTCAGTCCTGACGCTGATGGCGTCTGTGAGTGTAGAAGTTATATAAAATTTTACTGGTTGATCCGTGATGTCAATAAAACTGTATCCGCCCCCAAAAGAAACTAAATATATGTCCTCATAGTAATGTAATTTTGATTAAATGTGTTTGTCGTTTGTTTTTATTTAAAAATATAATCAACCAATCATTTGGTAGCAGTGAATATATAAGGTGAAGACTGAAGATAGAAGAATGAAGATGGAGCTTCAGGGTCACATCAGACTTCATAACGGAACGAACATGATCTTGACTGAGGCAGATGATGGAGCTTTATGACAAGTTTAATCTGACAGGAAGTTCATTTGTCCTTCTATCCATCTATTTATTTGTCCATCCATCCATTCATCCATACATCTATCCAACCCTTCATCCATCAATTGATCTATCTATCCATCCAGCTTTACCTCCATCAATCCATTCACCCATCTGATCCATCCATCCATCAATCTATCCAACCCTCCATCCATCAGTTGATTTATCCATCCACTGATCTATCTATCCATCCAGCTATACCTCCATCCATCCATCCATCCATCCATCTGATCCATCCATCCATCCATCAATCTATCCAACCCTCCATCCATTGATCTATCTATACACCCATCCATGTCTCTCCATCCATCCACCCTTCCACCCATCCAACTCTTCATCTATCAATTGATCTATCCATCCATTGATCTATCTATCCATCTGTCCATACCTCCTTCCATCTATCCATCCATCCGATCCATCCATCAATCTATCCACCCCTCCATCCATTGATCTATCTAGCCATTCATACATCTCTCTCCATCCATCCATCCATCCATCCATCCATCCATCTACCCAACCACCCATTCTTCCATTGATCTATCCATTCACTCATCCATCTATCCATATACGCATTCACCCATCCTACCATCTATCCATCCTTCCATCCATCAATCTATTCAACCCACCATTTATTGATCTGTCTAGCCATCCATCCATTTATCCAATCCTTCATCCATAGATTGATTTATCTGTCTCCATCCCTCAATCCATTCATCAATCATCCATCCATTCATTGATCCCTCCCTCTATCCATCCACCATCCATCCCTCCATTCATCAATTGATCTATCCATCCATTCGACCATGCAACCTTCATTCATCTATTTATCCCTCCATTGATACATTTCTCCATTTCCCCATCCATCCATCCATACATCCATCCATCCACCCATCTATTCATCTGTCCATCCATGTTCATGTTTAGGTTGTTGATTAGTTTCCTGTAACAGCATGCCCTGCCCCTTTTCCCTACACATGAATTTGAATAATTATCAATGAATTTGAATAATGGATGAGCATTGCTGGGTTAACTTGACCCAGGTAAGTTCCTCCCACTCAGTAGACCTCAGTAGAACTGAAAGGGTTAAATTAAGAGAACTGCATTACTGTTCCTACTCTGCATGTGCACATTATTTGCCCACAAGATCAGCAATAACCTAATTAGAAAGCATTCATGGATGTAGGTTCCCTGGGGCTTTATTGCAGGCTTTCTGCTGAAGCGCTCGAAATTAGCAAGCACGCGAAACACATTTAACCTTCACTGCCCTTCATAATTCTGCTCAAATACCAAGACACAAAAAATATTCTCTCCATTTAAACTATTCATTCCAACAAGCACTCGAGTGAGTTTTCCTATAAAGGAGCTTTTGTTCTACATTGAATGTCATTTGCTTGTTCTGATGATCTTATTGTGTCTGTGGGAGACCGACAGAGAGAGAGAGAGGAGAGAGACCGAAGCAGAGAGAGAGAGAGAGAGAGAGAGAGAGAGAGAGAGAGAGAGAGAGACAGAAGCAGAGAGAGAGAGAGAGAGAGAGAGAGAGACAGAGAGAGGGAGAAAGACAGAGGGAGAGACAGAGAGAGGGAGAGACAGAGAGAGGGAGACAGAGAAAAAGAGCGAGAGAAAGAGAGACAGAGAGAGAGACAGAGAGAGAGACAGAGCGAGAAAGATAGATAAAGAGACAGACAGAGAGACAGAGACAGACAGAGAGACAGAGAGAGAGACAGAGAGACAGATAGATAGAGAGAGACAGAGAGAGAGACAGAGAGACACAGAAAGAGACATAGAGACAGAGAGAGAGACAGAGAGACACAGAAAGAGACATAGAGAGAGACAGAGAGAGAGAGAGAGACAGAGAGGAGACTGAGAGAGACAGAGAGACACAGAAAGAGACAGAGAGAGACAGAGAGACAGAGAAAGAGAGAGAGACAGAGAGAGAGACAGAGAGAGAGACAGAGACAGAGAGAGAGAGAGAGAGACAGAGAGAGAGAGACAGAGAGAGAGAGAGAGAGAGAGAGAGAGAGAGAGAGAGAGAGAGAGAGAGAGAGAGAGAGAGAGACAGAGAGAGAGACAGAGAGAGAGAGAGAGAGAGAGAGAGAGAGAGAGAGAGAGAGAGAGAGAGAAAGAGACACATACACAAGTCTCATGTATGACATGCAGCCAAGTCATCTAATAAATAAAAAGCTGATTTTGGTTTTCTACAGTGGAAAATGATAAACATGAGCATTGAAATATTTGAAAGCCTACAAATCATCACACACGTCGCAGTAAACCTGGGTAACGCCGTCTCGTATAAAGGCGACTGAATTTTATGAATTTTAAAAGACGAGTGGTACCAACTCGAGGCTACGCTACTGTTTTTTTGAACATCAAAGAATATGTGAAACCTTAACTGCATATAAATCTTTTCCTCTGATGAATCTCCATGGAAACATAAGTCATGAAATCTTAAGTGATATTTAAAACGTAATGTTGGAGTTTTGATGTTTCGATGTTTCCTGAGATTCATCATCATTAAATTGCTTTTGATTAATAAAAGGTTTTGAAAAGGGTTTAAACCTTGTGGCTTTGTTGACATGTTCTCTGCAGGCCGGTGTGGGTTTACTCCGGGTACTCTGGTTTCCTCCAACAGTCCAAAAACATGTGCTTCTCTAATTCACCTGCAGGTGTGAATGTGAGTGTGAATATTGGCTCGTCTTTCTGCGAGACCTGCAAAAGAAACCAGGTTTCCTGCAACCCTGACTGATAAGTGCTACTATACATGGATGGAGGAAAAGAAGGAAGGATGGAAGGATGGATGCATGGACGAATGGACAGAGGCAGGAAGCGAAGATGGAGGGATGGGTGAGTAAATGGATGAAGGAGGAAAGAAAGGATGATAGAAAGGATAGATGGATAAATGGATGGATGGATAAAACGAAGGATGCATGAATGGATGGACAGACAGTTGGATGGATGGGGAAAGATAGATGGAGGAAGGAAGAAAGGATGGATAGTTGGATGGGTGGAGGAAGACTGGATCGAGAAAGGGTGAATGGATGGATATTGGAAGAATGGATAGATGGATGGATGGATTGACAGAGGAAGAATGGATGGACAGATGGATGGATGGATGGAGGAAGGGGTAAAGGATAGATGGAATGAATAAAAAAATGGATGGATAGAGAAAGGACGAATGCATGAATGGATGGAAAGAACGAAAAGTTGGATAGTTGGATGGGTGGAGGAAAGGTGGATGGAGAAAGGAAAGAAGGATAGGCAGTTGGATGAATGTATGGATGGATAGATGGATGGATGGATGTGCAAGAATGCTGTAAATGTAAATGTAAAGAATGGATGGATGGGAGGAAGGACATATGGATGTATGGATGGATAGATGACGGATTTTCGGTTTGGAGAAGGTCTGATATCAGACAGGTGTGCATAGACCGAGAGAGTCTGCGGATAATAACTCGGTGCATCAGATGAAGTCTCCCGCAGACGGTGAAACGTCTTGAGCGCATTAGCCTCTTATCAGTCTGACTGAATCTCTGAAGATCAACATCAAACACAGACCCACTCATTAATAATAAATCATCTGTAATGAGTAATCTCTATGATGTAATCAATCTGCTGAGATGGAGGGTGAGGCCCCGAGGAGCTCATACAACACCAACACAGCGGCTCACAGAGACAGGCACGTCTTATTTGATTTCAAACACAGTGTGTGTGTGTGTGTGTGTGTGTGTGTGTGTGTGTGTGTCAGAATTCAAAACTCTAGTAATATCGCCAGGTCTCCATAGAGGACAAAACTCTTGCCGTTAAATGACTCTCTGTAGTGAATCAATAATAAATGACTTTACCGTAAAAATAAAGACTTGATGATCGGCTGACACTGTCACCCAAACACCCAACTGACGAATCATATGTCAACAAGTGAATACAGGGAGTACTTGTACTTATTTTTTTTCCCACTTGAGGCACTGTTTACCCCATTAACAATAAATATCAGGACCAAGCACCTCAGGGCCACCATGATGTAGGCAAGAAGCCCATTGTGACCGTGGTGTAAGTCTGAATATGGATGTCTACTTACCTTTGCCAGGAGGTTATGTATTTTTCACCTGTGTTGGTTTGTTTGCTAGTTTATTTGTCTGTTTGTTTGTGTGCAATATAGCTTCAAACGTTACGCACAGATTTTGCTGAATCTTTTTCTGGAGTAGGGTGTGGTACAAGTAACAAACCATTAAATTTTAGAGGTGATCTGTTCATGGGATCATAATGAAAAACAAAAAAAAAATGATTAAGGTAAATAAGTGCAAATAATGTGTGAATGAATGTTTATCAAACGGCCACTAGGGGGAGACATTTTATTATACCTTTGTCACATTATAACAACAACCTGCAGCCTTAGGCAGATTTATTAGGTTAATAAATGCATTTGTTACCATTTGAGCCTGGTGGCTGTACCTCTATAAATGCCCCTAAAGTTTCAGTATCAGCTTCTCAATATGTGAGTGTAACTCCACTCTGAATATGTTTAGGGTTGTTTTAATGGGAGGAGAACTGACTTGCATTACAAAGATAAGTGTTAAACCTGAAGGCTGAAGCTATGCTCGATCTTGACTAATGTGCTGAAGGAGAATGTAAAAAGTCTAAAAATTCCGAAGACTGGGAGGAAAACGAACCCCATTCAAGCAGGCTGTTTGCAGGTTTACTCACCCGCTGAGAGCCTCAAATGTTCGAACACACTTACAGGGACGAAAAAAGGGGAGAAATCAATGACATGGCAACCATTTTTAGCTTCTCAACAAAAAAAAGTCTGTCCGTTTGCCAAACTGCCTGATCCTACTAGGGTCGCGGGGAGGCTGATACCTATCTTTGACTCTGGGAAAAGGCGGGGCACAACCTGAACAGCTCTCCAGACCACCACAGGGCCAACAAACACAAAACCATTCACACTCACGTTCACATCTAGGGGTGATTTGGAACAGTGGATTAGCCTGGTGTACATGCATGTCTTTGGACTGTAGAAGGAAACAAAGTATACAAGGATGGGGAGAACATGCAAACTCCACACCCAGGACCATCTTGCTGTGAGGAGAACGTGTTAACCACTGACATACCATGCCGACCCGAGACTTGAAAACCTTCTTTGAAATGAAATACAGAATGAAGTAACAGAAAAATAGCTGGACATATGTTTTAGTTATTTGAAATAAAATTTCTCTTCATTCCTGGTGTACTGTGAATGCCCAGGGACCCTGATTAGCCACCTCCACGCTAATGTGCGGTCTGAGGCGTTCGGCTTCCTCGGAGAGCTTTATCTCTGAATCTCTGATCTGTAATTAAGCAGCAGACACGCACTAATGAGGCTAGTTTGGAGATAACACTTCAGCTAACCCTCGAGATCTGTTACAGACTAAAAACACAGCAGTCATGGCAAGCATCCAGGTCATACAGAGCCTTCTCTTTATTTCTTTTAAATGTGCATACATTACACATTCATACTCATTCATTCAATTTCTGAACCGCTTAATCCTATGAGGGCCGTGGGGAGCCTGGAGCCTATCTCAACCGACTCTGGGTGAAGCCGGGGTACACCCTGAACAGCTCGTCAGACCATTGCAGGATCAACACACCTACAACCATTCACACTCCCACTCATACCTAGGGGTAATCTGAAACATACAATTAGCATAATATGCATGTCTTTGGACTGTAGGAGGAAACCGGAATACCCAGAAGGAAACCCACGCAAGCGCTGGGAGATCAGAGGAACTCCACACAGAAACGCCCTCGCCGAACCCTGGACCTTCTTGCTGCCACCGTGCCGCCTTGCACATTCATATTCTCTTTTAAAGTTTGAAGGCTCGGGCTGAGTAATTCTCTGTGACCTCCAGTTCAGGGGTTTAATAAATACCTCTGTGTATGCATTCGTTATACGTTACATTAAAGATCCTTTAAGCATGTGACGACATGAATGGACCACGAGACACAAGGTGTAAATGCGTTAAAAATGACTTGCTGAAAGTAACTGATCACCTCTTTTTCATCCTTTAGCCTCTGGCTCTGAATCGAAACCATATGGAAGCCTCCGGATAACACATTCATCTATCTCCAAAGAGTGGAGTGCTAAGGACTGCAGATACCCACAGAACCTAATCTATCAAAGTGTCACCTCCATCTCTCTCTCTCTCTCTCTCTCTCTCCTGTTCTTTCATTATATTTTTTTCTGAACATAGTAGTCATGTTATTATTCATCTTTCCATTTGCCGAACTGCTTTGTCCTACTACGGTCACATGGTAGTTGGAGCCTATCTCAGCCAACTCTGAGGAAGAAACCAGTGTACCAGAAGTAAACACACGCAAGCATGGAAAAAACATTTACAAATTTGCGGCAGTTGGCAGACACCCTTCTCCAGACACTTTTTATCCCTTTCATACTATTGAGCACTCCAGGGTAAGGGCCTGGCTCAAGGGAGCAACAGTGGCAGCGTGTTGGGTACTGGGTACACTAGGTGTTGGGTACTGGGTACTTGGTGGTATCCCTGACCTCTTTACGAGGTACCCAGTGCCTTAACCAGTGAGCCATCGCTGCCCTGGAAACCCCGCACAGAACATGCAAATGATCTGTTTACTGTGCGGTTCACTCAAACACGCGTACGCCTTCCTGTTAGATTCTGGTTCCTGTTTGTTTTTTAGCTTGACGTATTGAAATGTGAAGTGCTGACATATTGTACTAGCAACTGATTTATATGACAGGTTTGTACAGAAGAACTCACTCTGTACTGTAATTATGCTCCATTTAGTCAGTGTTTCTGCATCGCTGTGCATTTTAGAAGCCGCAGTCAGCGAGCTAGTGGTACAGCTTTGGCCTAGAATAAGGGGCTGCACTACTTCAGTCTCCAAAATGATAAATAAAAGTGTTTTTCCACTATTGACTTTTCTATGTGTGTGTGTGTGTGTCCCCTCTATAGTTTCTTCATAGAGCAGATGAGAGAGCGTAATGTTTATCACGGATTTGGAGTTTTTATAGTTAGATAGGATGTTGTTTAACAGTGATTGCTTGTGGGTGAAAACAATGGTTATCACTGATTGGTCATGGGTGGAACCATTGTTTTCATTGATTAGTCATGATTGGGACCATGATCATGACTGATTGGTCATGGGCGGGACCATGGTTTTCACTGATTACTCATGGGTGGGACCATCTCTTTCACTGATTGTTCAAGGGCAGGACCATGGTCATCACTGATTGGTCATGGGCAGAACCATGGTTATCAGTGAATGCTCATGGGCGGGACCATGGTTTTCAATATTTGGTCATGGGCGGGAACATGGTTTTCACTGATTGGTCATGGGCGGAACCCCTTGGAATTGGAATGGTATCACTGACTGGTCTTGGGTGGTACCGTGGTTTTTACTGACTGGTCATAGGTGGAACCATAGATTGGTCAATGGTTATGGTTTCATGTTAGTCACATGTTCCTCAAGCTGTTTCTTTTTGGTATCACTGCTTTTTTGGAGACGTGTTGTTGGCGTCAAATTGAAAGTAAGATCATATTTTTGGATGAAATATTATAATGTCTCGTTGTCCCCACAAACTTACAATTTCTAGGAAGTGAAGGCTGGACTGGGACACAGCCATGTCGAGTCCAGCCGCATCAGCCGCAGCACCAGCAGCTCCTGACAGATTAAATACCCTTTTATTCCCTGCAGGTCTCCTTTACTTCACTCTGATTAAAAGCCGTTTCAGTTCAGTTACCGCTGACCTGCTCCACCACTATAAGCATCTTACAGGGATAAAGACTGTTTCACATTAAAACTGCTTACGCCACACACAGACCACCTAAAAATAATATATGGAGGATCGGGTGCAGTAGCCGAGTAACTCAATTACACGCCAGAGTGGCCTGCAAGATAATTAGTTCAAATGCTTAAGAGTGATTAAAACAGGATGGATGAAAATGACACTCATGCATACACACACATGCACATACTGTACACAGATACGACAACATGTTTTCACTTTACTCTGCGTCAGACGGTTTTAAAAAAGACCAAACAACAATAATATCCTCAGAGTGATAATACTATGGGTGGTGTAATGGCGTACTGGTTAGCATGTTCACCTCACAACAAGAAGGTCCTGGGTTCAGGTCCCGGGCTGGACGAGGATGTTACTGTGTGGAGTGTGCATGTTCTCCCCGTGCTTGCATGGTCTCCTCCGTGTACTGCGGTTTCCTTCCACAGTCCAAATACATGCACTAATGGCTGGTCTAAATTGCTCCTGGTGGTGAATAAGAATAGTTGTGTGTATATGTGTGTCCGCTGGCCCTGTGATGGACTAGCGAGCTGTTCAGGGTGTACCCCGCCTTCACCCAAAATCAGCTGACATGGGCTTTACCCTCCATGTGGCTCTACTAGAATTAAACGGTCCGGCAAATAAATGATTGTAAGAATTCATTAATGAATGATGGTACTATTTGATACGATATGCAAATAATTGAATATTATTATGTAATTAACATGTTATAATAGAGAAGAGGTGCTATATGACCATTATGGTGTGAACTAGCTGAAGGAAATCTCCTTTGAAAGTCTTCACATAGTCTGTCGGCAGAAGTTATGAGCGACTAATCACCAAAACTTTGTGACCTTGCTCTGACCATGACCTTTGACCTTGGCATTCCAAACTCAAGGGAATTGGGTATGGTAGTGTCCCCACCAATTTTGGTGACAATCCTTGCATGGATGTGGTTAGAATTTTATTCACAGGCAAACTGTCAAATAGCCAAACGGACAGATGGAAGGAAAAACAGCGGAGGCCCTCAACTTTAACCCAAATTGTTACCAGTGCATGATGATCCTTGCATCAATGACGTGATTGGTGCTTTGCTGTAAGTAATAATTGAGCACAGACACGATTGTGTTGTCATGCATTAAGCAAATAATAAGCCTCATCACTGCTAGTTAAATCTCAACCATCAATGCAATGCCAGAACACACAAAGGGAGCATGCACTTTACATATGGACAAGCTGTTTCCATAGTAACCAGGGGTAGGGGTATCTTCGAATGTACTCTGGAGTGAGGTTTTATATGATGAGAGTGGGGCTGGAGAAGCATAAAAAGATTAGCAAGTAAATTAAGTGGCGTAAATCTCACGTCAATTGGATAATTAAAGTCCACTTTATGGTGTGACGGCCATCTTTCATGCAAGATTAAGACGTACGGCTCTTAAACAGCTGCTGTGGGTCATTTTCAATAGACTGCAGGACTCCAGCCTCTCACAGGGAGGCTGGAGTTTAACTCAGCCGTCTCTGGGTGAACGCGGGATACATCCTAAACAGCTCAGGAGTCCATCGCAGGGCCAACACACACAAACACACAGTCATTCACACTCACATCCAAACATAGAGCCTAATGTGACCTAAAAAGCCAGTTAGCCTAATGTGCATGTCATGCAATGTGTAGGAGGAAACCGAAGTACCTGGAGGAAACCCACACAAGCACGGGAAGCCCAGGACACGAACCCAAGACCTTATGGCTGTAAAGCGTACCCACTACTCCGCCCTGCCACCCACCATCGACTACAGTCCAGAGACATGCATGTTAGTGCAGGCTAATTGGCTGTTTCAAGCTGTCTCAGGTGTGAGTGTGAATGGTTGTGTATGTGCTGGCCTTGTGATGGTCTGCGAGTTGTTCACGCTGTACCTTACCTTCGCCCAGAGTCGGCCCTGCATCCCTAGCAGGATTAAGCGGCTCTGAAAATGAGTCCATGAAGGAAGTTGTGTCCGGTGTTTGGGTGTCAGGTTTACATTATTCAGCGAGATACAGGCGGTGTTCCCATGACACCAAGCTGTCTGACAGTGACTGCTCTTTGCTGTCAAGTTCTCACATATCAGTGACTCTCAGTGTGACGGACTGTTGCAGCCATATCAGTGACGTGCTGTTAGATGTTTAGCCTGACAGATGAGCGAAACATTAGATAACTGGAGTAAAAGAAGATTGAGGATCTGTCACGAGATACATTAAAGGCGAATGTCCTGCTCACCAGAACTTAACCTCTCACTGTCTCAATTTGTGTATTTGTGTATACGCTCACTCACTCGTTCGCCAAACCACTAATTCTTCTTAGGGTCACAGGGAGGCTGGTGCCTATCTGAGACAGCAGATAGGGTATACCCTGAACAGCTCGCCAGACCATCACAGGGCAACACACACAACCATTCGCACTCACACTCACATCTAGGGGCAATTTGAAACAACCACTTAGCTTAAGGTGCATGTCTTTGAATTGTTGGAGAAAACTGGGGTACCCAGAGGAAACCCATGCAAGCACGGAGATAACTTGCAAATGCCACAAAGAAACACCCCTTGCTGAATCCAGGACTTAAACCCACAAAGACGTGCTAACCTCTACACCAGTAGTGATGCGACTGGGTTTGAGTCCCGGGCTCGAGTTTCTGTATGTAATTTGCATCTTCTTTCCTGTGCTTGCATGGGTTTCCCTGCTGTATGCCGGTTTCCTCCTACAGCCCAAAGACATGCACATTAGGCTAATTGGCTGTTCCAAATTGCCCCTAGGTGTGAGTGTGAATGGTTGTGTGTGTATGCTGGCCCTGTGATGGTCTGGTGAGCTATTCATGGTGTATCCAACCTTCGTCCAGTGCTGGCTGAGATAGGCTCCAGCCTCCACATGACCTTAATAAAGGATTAAGTGGTTCGGCAAATGAGTGAGGAAGTGAGTGAAATAGATGTGTTAAGTTTTTCCACTCAAAGTATTGCAGTAAACATATATTTGCTAACCACACCTGAACAAAGAAATGGATGTAACTACTACGGTCTAATGATCTGTGCATAGACAAAACCCAGAAATATTTAATCCGCTCACTAAATGTTAAGCCTGCTGTTTCAGAACAGTCGTTGTTGCCCAGCACAGAAACATCAACAAAAAAAATCTCTGCACAGTAGTACAAAAGTGACCATCACCCTATAATTTGCGTTCCTATCCTAAATATTTGCCAGACAAGCCTGCACATGTGGTTTGATTAATTCCCGCTCTATTGACATCTCCTGACACAGTGTTCCAAGCGAGTGAATGCACCTCAACAAAAGTGGCGATTACACAACTTACGGTGACGAGGAATCGTCTCCATGTGTCCAAGGACGCCTGCCAGACACTGACCACAGATCAGAGATAATAACAGACCCTTACGCTTTTTCCACAGACAGCACGGAACCCAGATAATAAAACACAAGCCATAAGGAACAAGAGACGTGTAGCGTGCTGGAGAAACCCACTGGATGGCGCTGTGGTTCAATGGGTATTTGAGGGATTCGATTCGAATAATGAATTTAAAATGACTCTGATTTCATCACCTACTCTTTTTCTAGTTTCAACCCCATTGATCAACCAGGACTCATCAATATTAACAAGACCTTCTGCACTAGTAATTTCATCACGCTTCATCACGGCTGACTGGCTCTCTAATTAAAAGTCATAATGCATTCGTATTAACGTCTTGATAAAGAGTGGACCTGCAAAATAAATGAATAAAGTTCAAAGTTTTTGAACAGCTGCACGCCAGACCGTTCCCAAAAGCTTTCAGTACTCACTCACTTACCGAACCACTTAATTCTACTCAGGTCACGAGTCTCGGTTGATATTGGGTGAAGGCGGGGTACACCCTGAACCGCTTGCCAGACCGTCACAGAGCCAACACACACACAACCATTCACACACACATTCACTAGAGGCAATTTGGAACAGCCAATTAGCCTAATGTGCATGTCTTTGGATTGTGGGAGGAAACCGGGGAACCCTGAGGAAACCCATGCAAGCACGGGAAAAACATACAAACTCCACACAGAAACGTCCTTGCTTAGCCCGGGACTCGAACCCGTGAAACCTCCAACAGTGCAAAGACCTGCACATTAGGCTAACTGGATGTTCCAAATTGCGTGTAGGTGTGAGGGTGAGCGTGAATAGTTGTGTGTGTGCGTGTGTGCGTGTGTGTGTGTTTGCCCTGCGATAGACCTACCAGCTGTTCAAGGTGCATCATGTACTTCGCCCAGTGTTGGCTGGTTTAGGCTCCAGCCTTCCTAACTCTAGTAGGAAAAGGCGGTTTGGTGAATAAATAAATGAATGAATAAATTAAAGGAAAACGATATTTAAAAGCTCATTATTTGCCCGAGTTATCTATCTGTGAAAACCTCAAATAAACGTACACTGTTCATCACTTTTCAATTGATTTTATATTGCGTAAGCTGGTGTGTGATAGAGTTTTTAGCCCCAGGATGTACAGACCAGACCAGTTATATCTGTGTTAATAAGGCAGGGGTATACGGAAGGTCCTGGATGTCAAGTTCAGAGCTCGCTGTTCTAGTCTGAACGAGTCAGACCTCTAGAGAATATCTCTGGGATCTGTTCCAAAGCCAACACACACACACACACACACACACACACACACACACACACACACTACACTGCTGCTGCGCGAGAGCAGGGGGGGCCACGACCTACAACTGATCTAATTAATATATAAACATAGCAACTTTCAATTACTGTTTACCCCCTGAGTTGGCGTGCTGGTGCCGAGCCTCTTTCACATCTTTCTACAAATCAGACGCAATCTCAGCAGTAAAATAACAAGAGGAGATTAATACCTTCATACACTCACTACTCATTAGCCAAACGGCTTAATCCTTCTAGGGGCGCAGAGAGATATCTCAACCGAATCTGGGTGAAGGCGGACTTGCCAGACCATCGCAGGGCTAACACATACAAACTCACTCACACTCACACCAAGGGGCCACTTGGAACAGCCTAATGTGAATGTCTTTCAACTAAAGGAGGAAACCGGAGTAGCTGGAAGAAACCCACCCAAGCACTGGGAGAACATGCCAACTCCACATCGAAACAGCCGAGGCCGAGACTCGATCCCAGGACCTTCTTGCTGTGAGGGGGACATGCTAACCACTACCGCAGATTTAATGTGAGGAATCAGCCAGTGATGCTAAATCAGTCAATTTTATTCGATGTCTAGATAGGAATGAATGAGGTGAAGTATGATATGAAGAATTATTCAGATCAAGAAGGATTTGCCGAGGCAGAGGTGAATAACACGCCCTGAGATCTGAATAATTCCCCATATCCTACAAAAGCTGGATTCTATAATCATTTTCTGTTATTATTCATTGGAAATATTTCCAAGTCTGGAGGAAAGTGCATTAAAGCTGGTGCGAGTCTGCTAAAAGTCTTCATCTTCATCTTCATTTTCCACTTGATCCAGGGTCAGGGCAAGAGGGCAGAGGCCTAAGCAGTGAGTTCCAGAATTTCCTCTCCCCGTTCACTTCCTCCAGCTCTTCCGAGGGGACACGACACCGAGATCTTCCCAGACCAGCCGAGAAACATAGTTCCTCCAGTGTGTTCTGGGTCCCCGGGGTCTCTTCCTAGTCGGACATGCCCGAAACACCACACCAGGGGGGGCATTCAGGAGGCATTCTAATCAGATATCAGATACCCGAGCCACCTCTGACTCCTCTTAATGGCAAAAGTGCCGCATGCTATTCCCCGCTAATGCCGTTTCTGATTCATACAAAAAAAAATTTCACCCAACGTGACTTTATCGTTGTTGCGGGGAGCACATCTCTAGTCTTAAGAACGGGTATTCATTTTCTGGATAGCTTTCTCTATAAGGAGGAGAGGGGAGGGGAATAATAGATAGAAAATAACATAGGTAGGCTATGCCCTACTGACATTGTTCGGTGGAACTTTGCGTTGCCGTCTTGTTGATCGCTACTCACTTTCGGATACACTGTACAACAGCATGAGAAATTAAAAAGGAGTTTTGGCGGCTCAGGGTCACAGTGCTTCACTGTAAATTGTACTAACTAACCAAGATGGCGGACAGGAAGAGCCGTCTGCCACAGGGCATAGCCTATCTATCTTATATCAGATCTCTGAGGAGGAACGTTGGTGTGTACTGATCGTGCAGGAATCTGATGTTATCTGATGTCCATGATGGATGAATCGGCTCGTAGAAAGAATACTAAGAGATTAATGGTGGCTTTCAACCAACCATAAATGAGAGAATACTTTGACTGGATAATAATGTCTATTAACCCCGCCCACCTAGATTACCCGCCATTCCAGTATAACTATTCATTCATTCATTCATCTTCTGAAACGCTTATTCCTAATTAGGGTCACGGGGAGGCTGGCGCCCATCTCAGCCGACTTTGTGCGAGGGCGGGGTACACCCTGGACAGCTCGCCCGACCATCGCAGGGCCAACAGTCACACAACCATTCGCACTCACCTTCACACCTAGGGGTGATTTTGGAACAGCCAATTAACCTACTGTGCATGTTTTTGGACTGTGGGAGGAAACCGGAGTACCCGGAGGAA
>JAOUQZ010000024.1:5030460-5041848 GCA_028564935.1 Neosilurus hyrtlii
TGTGTGTGTGTGTGTGTGTGTGTGTGTGTGTGTGCGTGCGTGCGTGTATGTGTATGTGTGAATGCGCTACCTAAGAATAAAATTCAGTGTGAAATCCTGATAAGTTCTGCTCCTGGTGTCTTTTCGTGTAATGGGGTGAGTGACCTCAGCGTTACGATCCTCCGGGACTCAGGCGCTCCAATTTAGCCATGTCTAGTTTACAGCATGTAAGCATTCTAGAGCTGGCGCTGATCTTATCATATCGGTATTGATATAAAGTATGTGCATGTTTTCAGACTGTAGGAGGAAACCGGAGTACCCGGAGGAAACCCACACAAACACGGGGTAGAACATACAAACTCCACACGGAAACACCCCAAGCCTGGGAATCGAACCCGAGACCTCCCTCCTGCCTGGTGAACGTGCTAACCACCGCCCCGCATATGAATTCCTTCAGTGTTAATATTATCACAGACATTACCCTTTATTAGCTATTAGGGATTAGCACTAATGAGCCTGCTAGAGAGACAGACATGGTAAACGCCCCAAGTGTTCTGGTTTCATTTAAAAACTAGAAAGTGTATCCTTAAGATATTTACTGGACTGAGTTGGATTTAACTGATGCTTGATTGCATTAAATGAAGCTTCAACAAACCCATAAACTCATTTTCGGAAATCAGGATGATGATGATGATGGTGTAGATCTATTCAGAAGGTACTGTATCGTGTATGCCTGAGGTGTTTACAGATAAAGAATAAAATAACCCCTTTAGCTCGTTCAGCTAATCCTGTGTAACAGCAGCGTTGGAAGTGTCAGTTGATGTTCACATTGAGGATCAGAGTGAAGGGAAAGTGTGAGCGCTGTGGGATCTGGCAGGGCTGTCAGTGCCAGATGGCTTGGTTTGAATATTTTTGAGAAACTGCTGGTCTCCAGGGATTTTGCACAAACGACAGTGTCTCAAGTTTGCGCGGAAGTTGTGCAGGTGATAGCGAGGTCAGAGGAGAACGACCCGGCTGGTTCGAGCTGACAGGAAGAGGACAGGGGCTTAAATAAAGACGCGGTACAGCTGTGGTAATGGGGCGGGGGAATTGGGGTGGGGGTTGTGGTCACCTGGGCAATATATATATATATATATGTGTGTGTGTGTGTGTGTGTGTGTGTGTGTGTGTGTGTGTGTGTGTGTGTGTGTGTGTATTATAGCTAATTTCCATCAACTCTCCATAAATAATAAAGAAAGTTAGCGATGTAGTTGTCACAGCAAGAAGGTTCTGGGTTCGCTTCCCACGCTCGGCGTGGCCGTTTTTGTGTGTTCTGTGTACATGTTGGCTGAGATAGGCTCCAGCCTCCCCGGGACACTAATAGAATTATATGGTTCAGCAAATGAGTGAGTGAGTGAGTGATGTAGTGGTCAGCATGTCCATCTCACAGCAAGAAGGTCCTGGGGCCGATTCCCAGGCCCGGCAAGGGCGTTTCTGTGTGGCGTTTGCATGTTGTCTAAGTGCTTGTGTGGATTTCCTTCGGGGACTCCGGTTTCATCCCGCAGTCCAAAGACAGGCACGTTAGGCTAATTGGCTGTTCCATATTGCCCCAGGTGTGAGTGTGACTATGTAATTATGGTATGCCCTTTTTAACCATGTACTTGCCCCGTGACCATTTTCAGGCCATTAAACCAGCAGTAAGGGGTTTGGATGCGGTTGAAATGCTAGCGATTAAGCGATAGCGTATTAAAACGAATACATTTTTATAAACCTGGAATTTGCCTTGCAGGCGAAAAAGAGAAATGTGGGTTAAGTAATTTAGCGCAACCTACATTTCTTTATGTTATTTTAAGGAATCTATGTCACAGATATTGAAAGTAGACGACCGGTCGATTTAAAATGAACACCATTTGTGAAATTGTGTCTTCAGAGAATCCAAAATATCATGAACACCTATTTATCCATCCATTCATCTGAATCGCTTGCACCTACCAGAGTCGCGGGGAGCCTGGAGCCTATCTCAGCCGACACTGTGTGAAGGCGGGGTACACCCTGGACAGCTCGTCGGACCATTGCAGGGCCAACATCCACACCACCATTCACACTCATACTTAGGGGCGATTTGGAACAGCTAATTACTCTAAAGTGCAGGTCTTTGAACTGTAGGAGGAAACCGGAGTATCCGGAGGAAACCCATACAAGCATGGGGAGAACATGCCAGGTCCACACAGAAACGCCTTGTCGAGCCCGGGACTCAAACCCAAGACCTTCTTGCTGTGATATGCTAACCACTACACCAATGTGCCGCCATGCCAGAAATATGTTGTGAGTAAAACTTGGCTCAGTTTAATGCATCTGGGATCATGTTTGCGTTTTGCTAGCAATCTTTACGTGAGCTTCGACATGTGCCTGCGCGGTCACATGGCTTAAAAGTTGGCGATCATGCCGTTTATGGTTAAGAGGAACCGAATGCCATTCTGTCTCTTCTTGTCCAAGAACGGCTGCTCCGTCAGCCAAATGCTGACCACAGATTGGGAGTAATGACAGGCTGCAGGAGCCAATACTTCTCCATACGCGGAACGGAGAACTGAGGATGAAGTTTTCTTGACAGGGAGTAAGTACAGCGCGTCTGAGAGGATCCTACCGACAAGCAATCAGTTCTGTTAAACGTGAGGGAATCGAAACGTGCGAGGAACAACGTGTCGTTTCTGAAGTCGAGTGAATTCTCTTGGCTCAAAGCAAGGCCGTGGTTGCACATGGCTCCGAGCCTGATCTGTACTTCACTGAACAAAGTGTCTCAGTGAGGACACCCGAGTCCAGGTGGATGTCTATCTATGGACACGTATCAGAGTGACAAGACCATCTGTTCTGCTATCAAGATGGGGGGGGTTACGTGAGCGATGTCTTCATTTCCTTACTGTTGCCTTGGAGGTAAAGAGATGATGAGATTGGGATTTTAGATAAAGCGTTAGAACATTGTTTAAAAACAATTGTTTTCATATTTTATATTCAATATTTCATTTTCTAAACCACTTTATCATTTATTAGATAAACGGGGAGGCTGAAGCCCATCCCAGCCGACTCCGGGCAAAGGCTGGGTACATCCTGGACAGCTCACCATACCATCACAGTGTCAACACAGACACACACACAACCAGTCACGCTCACATTCACATCTAGGGGCAATCGAGAACTTCCATTTAGCCTGATGTGCATGTCTTCAGACCAGCTCCCGAAGGAAACCCATGCAGACGCAGGGAGAACGTGCAAAACTCCACACAGAAACACCGTCGAGGGGTTGAACCCAAGATTTTCTTGCACTGAGGAGAAGGTGGGGTACACCCTGAACAGCAGCGTCGTAGCGTCAACACACACAACCATTCACACTTATGCTCACACCTAGGGGTAATTCGGAACAACCAGTTAGTCTAACGTTGAGACCCCGGGCGTCGACCCAGAACATGCTGGAAGGACTATGTCTCTCACTGGTCTGGGGACGCCGTGGTGTGCCACCGGAAGAGCTGGAGATGATGATGATGATGATGATGAGTTCATTTAATGTGCCTGTAGGAGGAAACATGAGTGCCTGGAGGAAACCCACGCAAGCATGAGAAGAACATGCAAACCCCACACAGAATTGCCCTTGTCAAGCATGGGAATTGAACCTAGGACCTTCTTGCTGTGAGACAGACATGCTAAGCAATGCGCTACCATGCCACCCTGATTTAATATATATATTAAACACACACACACACACACACACACACACACACACACACACACACACACACACACACACACACACACAAATCCTATTCATCCCACAGGTGGTGGGTTTACAGTAAGTTTGGCTTGGAATAATACTCCAGAAGCCATTCTAAAATTTCCAAGTCACTAATTTAATGCCTTTCGGAAGCAGAAACCCCTGAGACAAGTGAAAAAAAACAAAACAAAACTATGAACCACATGAACCCCCGTTTAACCTTCACTGTCCTTCATAACTCCGCTCTGCTCCCGCGACACAATTAATCTTTTCTTTTCTTCCTATTTAATTTAGCAAGGACCGTACAAATGAGAGGCTGCGCTGAGTTTCCCAATAAAGACGCTTTTGTTCTGCTCTGAATGTCATTTGCTCATTCTGCGGATTCTATTGTGTTGGTGGGTGACAGAGCAGGACAGGCAGAGGATCCGCCATGCGAGGAACACACACGTCTCATGCAACTACCAGCAGAGGAACCAGACTACAGTAACCACATCAGCGCAAAACCAGACAGCTTTGTTATCTGCATGCGTGCCTACTGATCTGGCAGCTGAATCCGCGGAAGCATAATACTGGAAGCTACAGAAATTTCCAGTGGACGGCTTTTAGGAATAACTCCTGCAACGTTAAGACAAACAGACATATGTTTCATTAACTAAATATTAACTAACTCTCTAATAAACTTGATCCATCTGTCAGACAGATAAACCTTCAGTGAAATTTCAAATTCATTTCTTCACTAATAAATCATTGCAAGATTAATTTACGAGGCTGGTGACATTTACATATAAATACAAGCTGACCCTGTGTTTACTTTCATCCCTGACAGAGAAGAAATGTAAAGCAAGAATTTCCCACTGTGCCCAGGATACGATTAACGTCATTAGTGTTGCTGCTAGCGCTATTGCCGGTGTTGGTCCTAATCGTAGTGCTGATGTTGCTAGCAATAATGCAGATGTTGTTGCAGGTGATACTTCTAGTGGTGTTGTTAGCGCCAGTGCTGGTGTCGTTGCTAGTGACTTTGGTAGTGATAGTGCAAGTGTTGTCGCAGGTGGTACCGCTACTGATGTTAGTGCTAGTGCTGGTGTAGTTGCTAACAGTAGAGCTGATTTTGCTAGTGCTAGTGCTGGTGTAGTTGCTAACAGTAGAGCTGATTTTGCTAGTGAAAGTGCTGGTGTTGTTGCAGGTGGTTGTGCTACTGATGTTGCTAGCGCGAGTGCAGGTGTTCTTGCTGATGGTGCTGATTTTGCTAGCGATAGTGCTGGTGTTGTCGCCAGTGGTCATGCTAATGTTGCTAACACTAGTGCTGTTGTTTGTGCTTATGGTTGTGCTGATGTTGCTAGCCCAGGTGGTGCTGGTTGCAAGTGGTAGTGCTGGTGTCTGCTTGTGCTAGTGCTGCTGTTGCTGCTCATAGTAGTGCTGATGTTTTTGCACATGGTAATGCTGGTGTTTGCTTATGATAGTGCTGCTGTTCTTGCTCGTTAGTGCTGTTGTTGCTAGCGCTAGTGCTGGTGTTTGCTGCTTGTGGTAGTCTTGGGGTTGCTAGCCTTGGTGGTGTTTGTAGTGCAGGTGTTGTTGCAAATGTTTTTGCTAGCGTTAATGCTGGTTTAGTTGTAAGCAGTAGTGCTGCTAATGTTGATCATGGTAGTGTTGATGTTGCTGGCGCTAGTGCTGGTTTTGCTTCTCATGGTAGTCTTGAGGTTGCTAGCCTTGGTGGTGTTTGTAGTGCAGATGTTGGTGCAGGTGATTCTGCTAGCGTTCGTGCTGGTTTAGTTGTAAGTGTTAGTGCTGCTGTTGTTGATCAAGGTAGGACTGTTGTTGCTAGCGCTAATGCTGGTTTTGTTGTTAATGGTAGTGGTGATAGTGTTAGCGCTAATGCTAGTGTTCTTGCTAGTGGTGGTGCTGGAGGTGGTGTTAATGGTGGTGATGTTAGTCGGAGTACTGTTGCTGATAGAAATTTATGTATTCTTGGTTGACTATGAGAAAATAATAGACTAAATACATCTTACATTGCTCATTGGGGTTTGTTTATTTGTTTGTTTTAATTAACATCAGATTCTGAACTGTAAATGACTCATGCGAAAGTGGGGCAGCTCCAGATCTTGTTCCGCCCCTTAATTAGATCACAAGCATGTGCATCCTGCCTCACTATCCTGATTAAATATAGCAGTTATTTTAACTGCTCCTGACTCGGTGTGTAATCGGGTAACGTTTGCACAGAGCAGTACCTCAGGAAAACTACCGAAGAATCAAAAACAAACAAACAAGTCATGTGTCCCGGCAGTGCGCTAAATATCTTCATTATCATTATACACCCAACACGTACCATCAGCTCCTATTAAAGTTGACATTGTTGTCATTCTCTAAGTGATTGGCCACCAGAAATGTTACCTGTGATCAAAACATCCATCATTCATCAATTTCCCAAACCGCTTCATCCAACTAGTGTCTAACTAGGTGTTGTACACCCTGAAATGCTTGGTTGTCCATCGCAGGGCCAACACACACCACCATTCGGCACTCACACAATTTTAAACAGCCATTTAGCCCAAGGTGCATGTCTTTGAACTGTGGAAGGAAACTTGAGTACCCAGATGAAACCACTAAACCACCATGCCACCCTAGAACACTTTGCTAGCGCCATTACTCTGGTGCTACGATGCTAATCAGTGCTACCCAATAAATCCAGGGAAAGAAGTGGGCCTTGTACCAGGAATTACAGCACATCCTGATTGTATAATGACACACACAACTTCACAGAATGCACCTTCGATACCACAGCGCGCTAAGAGCTCTAAAAGGCACGTATACACTAACACTGACTTCATTGTCCAGATATTAAGTCCTCTAGTCATGCATCCTCCGTAGAAAACACAAAGCTAATAATATAAAACATGTATCTGAATTTCCAAGTATGATATGATGAAAGCTGGACAGATGCTAGGCTCAGGGGACTGGAACCTAAAAACATCACATATGAGCAGGTTGATTTCGTACTTACTCATCCGCTGTTAGTGTGCACATCAAACTTACCTACGAGAGAGAGAGGAAAGAAGGAAAAAAAGCATTTATTATGTACAATAGCAACACCTGCACGCCTGCTCATTCATGCTATTATCCAATTATCCCTTCAGCCAATCATGGAGCAGCAATGCATTTCACAGAATCACATATGCAGTAGAGTCTCATTAATATGCGCATGTTGGGGTCCAATGCATCTCAACACATATCAAGTGAGACCGCATTTTAGCATTTTTGCTAATATTTTATATATTTTGGTTAATATGCATATCATATTACTGTATTATGGCTAATTTCAGTGAAAAGGTTAAAAAAATGCTTTTTCGTCATCCCAATGTTGCAAATTTGGGGTCTAAAGGGTGAGCGCATACTAAATTCTACTGTATACATATACAAGTCAAGAGCGTCCCTTCCAACGCCAATGGTGAAAGAATCTTAATGACTTCGCATGGTTGTTGGATCCAAACAGACGGGTTTGAGTATGTTAGAAACTGATGGCCAGACCGGCTATGACAGAGTAACTTAGGCAACCAATGGTCAGGTTGGTCATGTCTAGGCCCAGCAACATTAATGTAGAAATAACATGAAGTTAGATCAATGTACTTTTTCTTTCCTGATAAAATTGGTGCTTAAATAGTGAAAGCCCGTGCTTGCGTGGGTGTCCTCTGGGTACTCCGGTTTCCTCCTACAGTCAAGTAAACATGTACAGTAGGCTAATCGGCTGTTCCAAATCGCCCCTAGGTGTGGGTGTGAATGGTTTTGGGATTGTCAGTCCTGCAATATCCTGGTGAGCCGTCCAGGGTGTACCCCGCCTTCGCCCAAGAGTCAGCTGAGATGGAATAGCCTCCCCCGTGAACCTAGTTAGGATTAAGCAGCTTAGAAAATAAATGAATGTATGAATGAATAAAAGTACTGGCATCCCAGAGTCCTGACCTGAACCCCTGTGAAAGTGTTTCGATGTGCTGGAGAAGCGTAAGTCTGTGGAAACAATGCTGTGCCAAATACGTGCTGTAACCAAAGCTAAAGGCGGAAGGACAAAATATTAGCACGCCTATTTATTTATTTATTTATTTATTTATTTATTTTTGAAGTGCAGTATGTGGTATGTCTTCAAATCTGCACCGCTCAGTAAAATGGATCTTAAATGTCTGGCAGAATACGGTGGCTTCCTTTGAGCATAAGGTGCTCGAACCCCTCTCGCAGCGGAAACGCTGAATCGCATTCCTATTCAGCAGCGGATTTATCTCCATAAGTGATTCACCGTACACCTGACAGGAGCACCTCCACCATTTCAATTTCAGAGTAGAGAAAAGAGCGACGCAGAACGGGGCCCCACTTCGGGCTGGAGTCAAAGGGAAGATATGAATAAGAATGAAAAAGGGAAGAGAACAATTACTAAAGCAAATAGGGAGAATAAATCAGGCAGCTGTGCTGAGAATGTAATATACACCTCACTTATTTCGCTCCCAGGCACTCACCGCCAACTTTCAATTCAGCACGGACATTTTATGATGAATCCTCAATAGAAGGAGTTTTATTATTGTATCATTTTATATGACAGAAAAGAGCGTTAGTCGATGTCGGTGTGCTACACGTACAGCAGGCCCTGAGGTCTTTGTCTTGGTTGAGAAAAGTTTAGATTTTCATGACATTCCTGGAAACGAACATAGCAGCCACGCCGTTAGCTTCAACAACTTGGAGTTGCAGTCTGGAGTATATTATCATCCATTTATCGGCGAACTGATTAATCCTAATTAGGGTCGCTGGGAGGCTGGAGCCTATTTCAGCCAACACTGGGCGAAGGCGGGGTACAACTTGAAAACTCACCCGTCCATTGCAAGCCCAACACAGACACTACTTTTCACAATCACATCCACACCTTTGCAATCTGTAACAGCCAGTTAACCTAAAGAGCATTACTTTGGACTGTCGGAGGAAACCAGAGTACCCAGAGGAAACCCATGCAAGCATGGGGAGAACATGTAAACGCCACACCGAAATGAGTTCAACGAGCCCAGGAATCAACCCCAGGACCTTTTTGTTGTGAGGGGAGACATGCTACCTATACTGATAAATCAATTCTACTAATTACATCAACAACAATTACATAATTATTCAATTAAAAGAAAATTATTCATTAGTGGAGGACCTTCTTGCTGTGAGGCGGACATGCTTGACTGCTGCGCCACCGTGTTGCCCTTTCAGACTATGTATAAGTGTATAATCTAAAGCTGACAAATAAAGAACCTGACTTGGGAGGAACTGACAGTCACAACGTTCACATTCATATATACAGTAAGTCCTCGACTTACGACGGACACGACGTTTCGAGGTCTTGAGGCTCGTGCGATAAGGCTTTAAAAATTGTCGTTCCGACTTTCGACGTTTGCGTCGTTGATACGAACTAGTTCGTATTCGCGGCAGAAGAATATGTCAGTTGTGTGCCGCCCGACCGAGGA
Source organism: Neosilurus hyrtlii (assembly GCA_028564935.1). NCBI lineage: Eukaryota > Metazoa > Chordata > Actinopteri > Siluriformes > Plotosidae > Neosilurus > Neosilurus hyrtlii. The sequence goes on from JAOUQZ010000024.1 coordinate 5,039,659, forward strand.
TTGTCTGTGGATTCTCCAGCTTCCTCCTCCCAATAAACCGTCCACCGCAGGAGTAAAAATAAGGAATCATTCTCTTTTTCTTGTTTGCTGATTTTATTATTTTATATTTGTCCTCCATATGTTTTTCTTACTGCTAGTTATGCTTTCATGTGTCACAGAAATGTGTTTTTATATCCTGGATTATGACTTTGCTACTGCGTTAGCATAGTCAGGTGGTGTGACCCGACTTACGACAAAATCCGACTTACATTTACTGGTAGGAACGGAACCCTGACGTAAGTCGAGGACCCCCTGTACAGTGATAGATATGCACATTACAGCACGTTATTACCGAATTGCCCCTGTGTGTACAGACAACACGTGAGCTGATGAATAGTGAGAACGTGTACAGATTATATAGTTTCAGCCCTACTGATCACCACAGGAAATGAAAAAAAAAAAGAAAAAGAAAAACTCTACCCAGACTGATTGATCAGGTCTTCTGGAAAAGAAAACACTAATTGCTCAATCTGATCAGGTCGATTAACTCTGTCTCAGAAATCGTATTAAAGATGATAAAGGGGCAGTAACAAAATGTATAATTGGATAATTAAGCCTGACTACATTCAGGTGTACATCAAATGAGATGTTCCTCTAATAGTGATAGCTGAGGGAGATTAACGGGTTAAACCAATCAGCCACTTATTAAACTCTGGACTGCAAAAACGACTTTGAATGACACTGAAATCATAACCAAAACCAGTACATATACCTGGACCTGGAAATTACTGGACAATTAATCCTGGGTGACTCGGCTGCATGAATGAGATGTATGCAAAATGCCATACGTTTTAGTGTTAATTATTATTAAACAATTTAAATAAATAAAGCGGTGAAAAACAAATAAACTAGAAATGCACTTGAGAGTGCAGACCTCCACCAAGGTAGTGCAATCCCGTCTTTACATGGGTCATAGTAGTAGATTCACCACAATTCAGGTTGATTTATCAGAATTACAGTGCCCCCTTGTGGTCTGTTCTGCCATAATTTATGAGCTCTGTTTTTTTTTTCCTCCTGCCACATTCTGGGTGATTTTCACTTCCATGCCCTATTGATTAAATGATTAAAAAGAAATCCTTCAAAACCGCCCTGGATCCTGATCCAGAATACGTCCAAAATTAAATCAGTTCTTTGGTAGCCCAAACCCCATATTTGGTTAAAATTTGGTGGAAATACGATCAGTAGTTTTCGAGTTATTTTGTTCACCGAGATGCACACAGACACACTCAACCAATCTCGAGATCCCGGGCAGGTCGAGGGCATTTCTGTGTGAAGTTTGCATGTTCTTGCTGTGCTTGCATGGGTTTCCTCTGGGTACTTTGGTTTTCTTCCACAGTCCAGAGACATGGACATCAGGCTAATCGACTGTTCCAAATCGCCACCAATGTGCGTGTGAACAATCGTGTGTGTGTTGGCCCTGTCATGGTTGAGTTACGCTTCAGCCTCCCCACGACTTTAATAGGATCAAGCGGTTCGACAAATAAGTGAGTGAGTGTTTGTAGATAATAGTAACTGTTGCATTAGGAACATGTAAACTGCCACATACAAGCTTTTACAAACACACACACATGATAAAAATCTCTCTTTTTTAAATTAACATTTGTAACTCATCGTGAACATGAAATCAACATGAAGGTCAAAACGACGGTGCACACTTTGTCATGGTGACTCCAGCTGTATAAAGGTGATGTAGCACTTTACCCACTGAGCACAGCGGTGGAGAGGATGTCTGTTCACCCCCTAAGTGTGTTTTATTAAAAAAAAAAAAAAAAAAAAAGAACGAGCAGTCAAACACCTGAGTCCCATCTTCACATTCTTCCAAATGCTGATAAATTATTCTACAGTGCGGCCCTGCGATGGACTGGAGAGCCGTTCAGGGTGTCTCCCAGAGTTAGCTGAGATGGGCTGGGAAGGATCTGTCCTTGAAGATAAATAAATTCTTAGGAAATGCACAAAAAAAGTTATTTTGTCATTATGGATTACTGTAGACTCTCCCCCCACACATAAACATCCACCTCAACTGATTGTTGCACAGAGTCACTTTGCCACTTTACAAACTTACAGACACTTTATGGACTTTTACTTTTACTAGAAAAGTCGCCACTGCAATAAATTATATTTCATTATATTGCCTGTACATTTGCATTTTAT
>JAOUQZ010000024.1:5045622-5057312 GCA_028564935.1 Neosilurus hyrtlii
AAAAAAAAAAAACCCCCCCCCCCCCCCCCCCCAGCATGATGCTTCCACCACCATGTTTCACACCATGCATGGGGATGGTGTGTTCAGGGTGATGTGCAGTGTTAGTTTTCTGTCACATATAGCGTTTTGCATTTAGGGGAAAAAGTTCAATTTTGGCCTTATCTGACCAGAACATCATCTTCAGTTTGTTTGCTGTGTCCCACACATGGCTTGTGGCAAACTGCAAATGGGACATCTTAGGGTTTTCATTAAACAATGGCTTTCTTCTTGTCACTATACCGTAAAAAGCCAGATTTTTGGAGTCCAAGACTAATAGTTGTCCCATCCCCCATAGATCTCTGTAGCTTCTCCTGGTATACCATGGACGTCTTGGCTGCTTCTCTCATCAATGCTCTCCTTGCTGGTCAGATTAGCTTAGCGAAATAACATCCTCTTCCTCCAAAATATTTACTCAATATCCAGTCTGTACTTTCATCATTAACCAGAAACATAGCCATCATTACCAAATATATGTGAAAATATATTTAGGCTGCTGTGGGGTTGGATTTGCGACAGTCATCAGAGCAGTCCTCAAAGTGAATATGATATACAGACAGACTTTATTAATCCCAACCAGGGGATTCTGTTTTTAACAGTATTTACAGTAAACAGCACAAACTTATGCTATTAAAATAAAACTTAAGTTATAGGCAATATGTAATAAAAAAAATTTAAGATATTAAGGCAGACATAGTAGGAAGTATAAGAATTGTGCATAATACTACAGTGTTGCAAAGTGGCAGTCCATTGCAGACGATTTAAATAGTCCAGGGGGTCAGTTTGTATTCCTTTAGGACTGCTCAATCTGAATAAAATATTTATATTTTGTGACCAAACTAATATAAATAAGCTTTCCACTTTAGTTTATCTCTGAATGTTTCCACAAGGAGAAATACTTTTGTGAATTTCTTTTTTCTCTTTTAAAGGGTTCTACTCCAAGCATGAGTTCCAGGCAGAAACAAAAAATTTGCTGGACATCGTGGCCAAATCTTTGTACTCGGAGAAAGAGGTAATTTTTCATTTTTCAATTTTCATACAATAATTTGTCATACAACAGTATGTCATTATTACAGTCTGTGAGCATGTTAGCTTCAGGTTAATATGGTTTGTGAATGGTTTTACATAACAAAATCAATTTATAGTTATTTTTTTGTTATTGATTAAAAAATTTGTAGACACGAACTTGAGCTTAATAAAAAAAATGAGTTTTCCAAGCTGTGACACCAGGTGACAGCTAGTATAAAGCAACAATAAAGACCTGCATCTCACCAAACATGTGTAAACTTACAGGCCTGGTCTGTATTTACACTTAAGTATTGCAGTGTAGTATAACTAACCTTCCTACATCTGAGTCTACTAAAAATTCAATACAAAATGAGCGTGGAACGCTCACCTTGCTCTCCGCTTTCACTCTGTCACCTACAGTTTGAGCTCTGTCCTTCTTCTTATGAGGACATACTTAAAACCCAATGTTCATAGGATCCACAGACAAAACACCCAACATTTCTTCCTCCACTGTGTCCTCCACGGCCTCTGTATTTTTCCCATCCATGACCACGGTTTCCTCTTTCTCTCCCTTGGTTAATCTGTGCCATTTACAGGAGTGCTTTCTGAACAGCATGTGACTCATCTTTATGCTTTCGTTGCTTCTTCTGTCCTTCTAGGTTTTGCAGTTTCTTTGCATGAACATATTGTTTGATGAGGCTCAGTTTACCAGTACCCAGATGACGGACGTATCGTTTACTTTCTTTGTAGTGTTTTCCCATGGTTCGTTTATGAAGCTATTTTAAAGAGACTTTGTATGGTGTTACTTGTCCTTCATTCATATTTTCTGTTTTTTTCAAGTCCACTATGCATCATGGACTTCATTCAGTCAGGTTAAGTATTGAGTTACAGTGTCATCACTGTGACATGTCTAACGCCAGTTTTCAGCCCATCGATTGTCTAACTTCCCTTAAAGTTGGCCGGAATTCTTGACAGAACCTTATCAGTTCTTCTCCAAACTTGTGTCCTCTGAAATCCCTTGAGTCAGGCAGTTTATGTACGTCCTCAATTTCTCCCATTGTCAAAGGTCAATGAACAAAGATGGGATTACCTTCTTGTCTTGCCACCTCAACCATTGGGAGCGCTACCTCACAGATTATTCCCTGTGCATCCATGCACACTAGTGATCATCAGGGTTATGTCCACGTGTCAAAGTTTCTGATGGTCCATGTTGAGAGCTTGTGTGTGGTAGTGGCACAGTCGGTGGTGATGGTGGCGGCGGGACCAGACAACGTCCGACCAGGTTGGTATCTAAAAGGGACTTAAGACACAGGAAAGCAGAATTATGTTCAAGTCTACTCTTATCCTTACTCTTGTGCTGTGATTGTCATGCCCTGCTACGTGCTTGTCATCCAGCTATCAAATGGCAATCAGTTTAAATTTTTACCTTCAATCTCTTTCCTTCAATTCTTTCCTTACCTTCAATTCACTAAAACTTCCCTTTTCTGGAAAGCCACACTCCTTCACCCAAAACACGAACTGTGCCATGGATTCTGGACCTTAATTAATTTGTATAAATTGAACGTTTGGGTAAGTTATCCATTCTAACTTTTTTTTTTTACCACTCAGTCTTTTTTTGTTGTTCCTTTGCCAAACACATTTCTTCTTCTCTCCCCCCCCCCCCCCCCCCTTCCCCTTTTTTTGTTTTATTCTTTTTTGCTTGCTGTTACAAATGCCCATCTCTTAAATTGACTATCAATTAAAACTAACCACTGGACAAACTATGACTTGCTTTTCACACCGGTGTGGTTCCCCAGTGGACTTTAATCACTGTAAACTACGATGAACTCGTCAGTTCAAAGGCAGAATAAAACCCTACAAAACAGGTGCTGTTCATTTCTCCTTCCCCAGACTGTCCAGGGAGTTTTTCTTTTACTATTTGCAATTTCTTTTGACCTCGGCATTGGACAGCGTGGCGTCCTAAATTTGAAGAGTGCGTTGGACGAAGTAAAGCCTTCAAGGTGTCATGCACTAAACCAGCAAGTGTCCTCCAGCTGCCCAACCACAAGGTCCCATCTGGGGTGCCATAATTCTGGTGGAAATTTTACAAATCCTGAAATGAAACAACAGAGATACACATCTGATAACAGCAAGCAATAATTTATTCATCTTTGCAAAGGGACACCCATCAGACCCACAATGGAGTATGCTTCTCCCCTCTCACAGTCCCTCTCTTATACTGTACTAAGGTCTGTGGAATCATAACATTCTCATGTGACTTGAACCCGATGCTTAGTTAGCCATTACTCAGTTACCTGTCTTTTTGTGCTTCTTTTGCATAATCAGTAGGTTCTTGAATAAATAATCACTGTTATCCTGACACACACCTCATGTTGAAGGCCTAAGTGCTTGTTATCCTAACCCACACCTCTTGTTAAAGGGCTAAGTAAAATTTTCCAATACAATGGTTAAAGAAGAATAAAGGTATGGTTTTGGAATGGCCAAGTCCAGACCTAATACAATTGAGATGTTGTGGATGGACCTGAAGTGAAGCTGTTCTGTACGGAGAAATGGGTTAAAATTCCTCCAAGCTGATGTGCAGAACTGGCCAACGGTTACCTGAAACATTTAGTTGTAGTTATAGCTTCAAAAGAGGGTCACCCCAGATAGTGAAATCAAAGGTTCATATACTTTTGCCGCTCACAGATATGCAATACTGAATCACTTTTCTCAATAAATAAATGACCAAGTAAAATATTTTGGTCTCATTTATTTGACTGGTTCTCTTCATCTGCTTTTAGGACTTCTGTGAGAATCTGATGATGGTTTAGGTCATATTTATGCAGAAATGTATAAAATTCTTCAGAAACTTCCAAGCACCACAGTAGTTTATGTAGTTGAATGAGGCTGAGGTTCTTTCTCTGCTCTGTTATGAGTCTGTTGTGATGCGGCAGAGGTTGTATGTGTGTGAAGAGTGGGTGTAGCATTGAAATGGCAGGGGGAGGATTTATCCAGGACCCTAAAGAGATGCTACTTTCAAATTTTGTTTTAATTTTGATTACCAACCCCTTCTTTTTGAAACGTAAAAACTATTATATTTTGGTCTCATCAATTTGCAAAATGTTTCCAATAGACTTCTGGCTTGTCCATGTGATTACAAACTGTGCATGTGAAGCAATGTTCTTTTTGGAGAGCAGTGGCTTTCTCTTTGCACCTGTGCCTTGCACACTGATAGATATTGTCATATTGCACAGCCCTACTCCAATATGTGGATTTGAAAGTTTATGATTAGGTCAATATTTTTTATTTTTGATTTTGTGGCACATCAGATTTGTAACATCTCAAAACTTAATGACAACTTGATTTCAGGTGTTCATAAGGGAGCTCATCTCAAATAGTAGTGATGCCCTTGAAAAGCTGAGACATAAGCTAATTGCAGGAGGAGGAGATTCTGAACCTCTGGAAATCCACCTACAGACAGATCCCACTAAAGGCATTTTGACTATTCAGGTGTGTTTCAACTGTAAATAAGTTTTTCTGCATGTAGCAGTATTGGCATGTTTACTGAACTATATACACAATATAGTAATCTGATTTTTTTTTTTTTTAATAGGACACTGGCATTGGAATGAATCAAAATGAACTGATTACCAACCTGGGCAAGATTGCTCACTCTGGTTCTAAGGTTTGTCATTTTGCACACTATATCAGTGAATTTCTCTCAAAGCCCCCTTTACCATAATGTCTTATTGTATTGATATATTGTTTGTGTGCTTCTTGTTCTTAAGGCATTTCTGGAGGCTCTACAGAGCCAAGCAGAGGCCAAAACCTCCATTATTGGGAAGTTTGGGGTAGGCTTTTACTCTGCCTTTATGGTGGCAGACAAAATTGACGTTTTCTCTCGGAGTGCGGAGCCTGGTGTTCCCGGATATAAGTGGTCCTCAGACGGGTACAGTATAGATTAATGGTCTTAGGGTGGGTGGGGGTGTGTGTAAGGGGACATCCATGTCCACAAGCATATGACTGTTCAGACATCTGAAACGTTCCATTTGCATATCAATTGTTTTGTCAGTTTTGTAAACTCTCAATAGTGTTAACATCCTTCGGTTTCAAAATACCTTAAAAAAAAAACCTTAGCCTTAAAATACTGCTATTGCTGGACACTTAAACAACTTTTTTACAGGCTATTTTAATTCTCATCTTGTTTCCATCTTGTGATCTGTACTGCAGCATATTATAATCTTTTATCTCATTTTTCCTCTTGCTGAGTTTAGCTTTAACATCCCTAAAATTGGTTTTGTATTGTGCATTAAATTCAAAGAGGCTCTTAGCATTGCCATTTTTTAGATGCTAGCTTTGCGATCATGAATCAAATACCCTACTGAGCAGTAGCCTCTTGCCTTTGTTATATAAAAAAGGCACATGCACTGATTTTTTTGGACTGCCTTTAGGCTTAATTATGGCATTGTTACATCAGTTGGTCAGGTCAGGACTTTATATGAAACATTATATGACAATGAAATTATGTAAGCTAACAACCTGTATGTATTGAATGGCCAGGTTATTATCAATTTTTTTCCCTCCCTGGTGGTGTGGATATAAAATTGTGTCTAAATAGTAAAAAAAATGGTTCAGGGAGCATACAGAATCCTTTTAACACACCCCAAATTCCTGACTATAAACGCTTTTGAATGTCTTTTGATATGTGCTGGAGAAGATTTTATGGACTGGTTTGATTTTTCCTGATATCAATTCAAGATGTCAGTGAAAGATAAACCCTCTTACTAAAAATAGATGTTAGGTTTCTTAAATTTGAATAAACAGTCCCATGCTTATTAGATGCTGTAATCCCTTGCCGGTTTTCAAAACATAAAATCCAGCAAACACAATGAGTTACATGTGGTTCAGTATTTTTGTACCTGGCCCATCAAAATCATGTCCACAGTGTGTAATTTTTGCTATGGGAACTTGCTTATGACAGCATGAAACAAGTTAATGCAGCACTTAAACAGCAAGCACCCCAAATTAAACCCAGTAACTCCTTTAAAAGAAACTGTGATGTCCTTTATCATCAAAATACTATAACTAAGAATACAACAGCCAGTGTGTCAAGGCTTTGTATGTGTAATCTCCAAGTGTATCATGTGGGAAGCCACATACCATAGCTGAGAAATTTTTACCTGCAGCACAAGATGCATTACCTTTTAAAAGTTTGGGGTCACCCAGACATTTTTCCATTTTTCATGAGAACATAAACTTAAATCCATCAAATGTGTTGCAAAATGAGTGTAAAATATAGCCAAGACATCAAGATTACAAATAATAATTTTAACGTAAAATAATAAATTTATGGCATCACAGTGGCAACGTGGTTAGCACATCCGCCTCACAGCAGGAAGGTACTGGCTTCGATTCCCAGCTCGGACGTTTCTGTGTGGAGTTTGCATGTTCTTCCTGTGCTTGCGTGGGTTTTCTCCGGGTACTCCGGTTTCCTCCCACAGTCCAAAAACATGGACGGTAGGACGGCTGTTCCAAATCACCCATAGGTGTGAGTGTGAATGGTTGAGTGACTGTTGGCCCTGCGATGGCCTGGGAGCTGTCCAGGGTGTACCCCGCCCTCGCCCATAGTCGGCTGAGATGGGTGCTAGCCTCCCCGCGACTCTAATTAGGATTAAGTGGTTCAGAAAATGAATAATAAATTTATCCTTCAAGCTTTCCTTTTGTATAAATTTTTCATTTGCAGCTATTACAGCCATTGTAGCTGTCAGTTGTGTCAAGGTAAGATTAAGAAATTTTAACCCATGCTTATTGAACCATTTTTCACAAGTTGGACTAGCTTCATAAGCAATTCTTATGTACCATACAGTCAGGCTGCTCCCAAAAAACCAAACAAAAGCTAAACTGTTGAGGATGGTCAACGTCGCTCAGCGTCCTCCTCAGTTTTGTGTGTGGATGTACAAACAGTTTCGTCGGGGTCCTCTCCTGATCTTGAACAGCTCATGTGAGTGTGATGTCCTCGGCACTGGCGCCCCCCAGGGATGTGTACTCAGCCCCCTGCTGTACGCTGTTTACCCACGATTGTACGGCCACGTACAGCTCCAACACAAATTTGCAGTTGACACCACCATCATCGGCTGCATTTCAGACAGAGATGAGTCTGCTTACAATGCAGAGGTGAAAGCACTGACATCATGGTGCCGGGACAACAACCTGCTGCTTAACATCAGCAAGACCAAGGGGATCATTGTGGACTATAGACGACTGCAGGGTGGAGGTCTCACCCCTATCCACATCGAGGGGACAGAGGTGGAGAGAGTCCTTCAGGTTCCTGGGGATCAACATCCGTGAGGATCTGAGCTGGTCACATCACTTGGGTGTAATCATGAAGGCACAGAGACGACTTTATTTGGCGGCTGAGGAAGTTTAGCATGGACTCCAGATTACTCACCAACTTTTACAGATGCACCATGAAGAGTATTTGTTCGGGCTGCATCACAACCTGTAGTTGTAATGCTTTGGACCTCAAAGCTTTACAGAGGGTGGTCAGATCAGCACAACGCATCACCAGGCCTAAACTGGCAGCCATCTAGGAGCTGTACACACAGCGCTGTAGGAGGAAGGCCCAGCAGATCCTTTCTGATCCCAGCCACCCTAGCCACAGACTCTTCACGCTGCTGCCGTCAGGCATACGGTACAGGAGCATCTGGAATCACACCAGCAGATTCAGGGACAGTTTCTACCCACAAGCCACCAGGCTGCTGAACTGCTGTACATGTACACACCACTACCTCTTTACTACAGGCACTTCAGTTTTTCTTTTAAGTATTCGGTATTTATCCCACTATATATATATTTTCATCATCTTTTAGCTTATTTTTATTTCTTTTATTTGTATAATCAGCTGCATCCTGGACTTTTAGACAGGCAGGCCAAAGGTGGTGCAGATTGGCAGTGTAACGTCCTCCACACTGACGCAGACATGTTTCTACTATATCAAACAATTTAGACCTGCAGTTGGTAGTTACAGGTTGTCACATCCACGTTCTCCTTCCTTGCTCCTTCAACCTGGAATACACTACAAAAAGACCTGCAACTCTCTCATTTGGCTCACAGATTTTAAAAGATGCATAAACGAGTCTGTGTTTTCATCACCAGGAACCTGTCCTTGTTTTTATAATTTTATGTAAATTGTCTGTTGTATTGATTGTTGTATGTTTTACTTTGTTTTAAAACTGGGTTACCTTGCAAATGAGACATTGTGTCTTAATGGGACTTCCTATATAATTACTGATCCCAAGATCAGGGGTTCAAGCCCCACTGTCTCCAGGTTGTCACTGCTGTCCCCCCAGTGCAGCTAACTGGGTTATCAAAGGCCAGCCATGTCTCTCTCTTTGGTGAGAGTCATGTAAAAGAACCATTGCTGACTTTCGTTAAGAAACACATCGTGTTTCTACCCTATAATGGTCTGGCAAACTGTCCAGGGTGTACTCTGCCTTCGCCCAGAGTCGGCTGAGATGGGCACCAGCCTCCCCACAAACCTAATTAGTGTTAAGTGGATCAGAAAATTAATGAATGAATCTTTATGTGCAATATTTGTTTCTTATGTGCAAGTCCAATAATTTCATTGCTGGTAGAGATCTGTTGACTGCACTGGCCACTTTATTACTGATAGAATACTAGCTGATTGCTTTTTTTCTTGCATAGTCTGGGTTCTTGTCCTGTTGTACGAAACTGGCATCAATCAAGCATTGTCCACAGGGTTTGGCATGGTTTTGTAAAATGAGGCAATAGCCTTTGTTATCCAAGATCCCTTTTATTCTATATAATTCTCCTAATTATCCTCCACCAAATCACCACCAGAACATCACATTTTCCCCACAATATTTGACAGATTGGAGAAGCTCTCCTCCAGCATCTTTTTATTTTTCTGTGCCTTATAAATGTGAACCTCAAACTGGGATTCAGCTATCTAGAGCACCCCTCCAGTCTTTCTATGTCCATGTCTGTGTTCTGCTGCCAATCTTGATATTTTCCTTTTATTTCATTGCAACTGCAGGAATTTTTTTAAAATAACAATTAAATTTCTAAGTGACTCTAAACTTTTGAAAGGTTGTGTATGTGCAAAAAACTACTACTATTAATAATCCTAAAACACTTTACCTATACTATTGCACTTAACTAATATCTGTTATCTATCAGGCTATCCCAGAACTGTTCTACAGTAGTTGGGATGGAGTATTCCTGTACAGCAAGGCAGGGTAGGGGCCTAGCTTGGAAATTTGGAGAGCCCTTTGTATAGGTTAATGGATGGGTAAAACTCCCTGAGGGGGAAATGTTGAGAGGGTCCAGATCCAAAGGAGTGCATCCCCTTCTGAATAGTATAGATGGCCGGATAATACGAATCCTGGGAGAAGTTAGGGGAAGACTGCTGAAGACTTCACTAGAATCACTAGAATTGAGGCTGGGCATATATTCAAGTTAAACACACCTGAGTATTGGCCCTCACAGTAAACTAATTTTAAAGTTGTACATGGGAATTACAATAAACTGTAAGGCATTTCAGAGTTTTTGTACATTGTTACTTTATAATGCCATGACATGGTATTATTATTAAAAATTGTGTACCTCAGGCTAAGTAGATGTTGCTGAATATTCACTGAGACATAATGTTGAAGATACCATTCAGTTTGTCGACGTCCACCGAGCTTATGGCTATATATACTACACAGGAAGATGAGCAAAAAAAACCCCACACTTAATTATACCTTTATTGTTTATTTAAAATTAAATAAATCATAACAGATACAAGTCAACCTTAACACAGGTTTCTTTTTAACTCCCTTTATGGCTTATCTTTAACTTTTAAACTTTTAAAGCGGTTTTAATACATACACTGCAGAAACAATGGAAAAAAAAACATTTCAACACGATTTCTATAGTCTGTGCTTACATCTTTTAACAATGATACTGAGGCAAGTCAGATGAGCTGTGGCCATGGTGTCTGTTTTTGTTTGTTTAATCCAACTTATTTAAAAAAAAAAACCCAAAAATAATAAAAAAAATAAACGGTGCTTCCTAAAAATGTTTTAGTATATACCACATGAAACACAAGATAAACTAAAATAAGATTTATGTTTATTTTCCATTTTAAACCCTAAAGTGATTACACTGCTTGCTCGACGTGACAATATTTTGAACTGAATAATTGATTACTTAATGACTGTGCCCTTAATGAATAGCTGTTTGGTAGGATCATGCATTTGCATGAATGACTACATGACACATTTATTGTTATTTATGATCAACAGTTGAACTATTATTTATTAATTTAATGATTCGGTTAAGGAGCCCCTCCTTGAATTCCCACCTTATCATGGTGGAGGGGTTTGAGTTTAGTGATCCTAGGAGCTATGTTGTAGGGGGCATTATGCAACTGGTGTGGTCACCCAAGGCAGACAGGTCCTAGGTGAAGGCCCAGACTAAGCACGGTTCAGAAGACCCCAATGGACAGAACAACAAGAATTCTGTTTACCCTTGCCCAGAAGAGGGTTACAGGGGTCCCCCTTGGAGCCAGGCCTGCGGGAGGGGTCAGGCTTTTGCCCATGGAGCCCAAAAAAGAGACATGGCTCCGCCTTCCCATGGACCCACCAACTGTGGGGAGGGGCTATAGGGGTCAGGTGCATTGTGAGCTAGGTGCCAGCCGAAGGCATGGGTTCTGTCTGACCGATCCTCAGCTACTGATGCTGGCTTTTGGAACATGGAATGTCTATCATAGGGTGAGAAAATCAGTCGTCCGGGAGGAGCTTGTATTTGAACCGCTGCTCCTGAGAGGAGCCAGTTGAAGTGGCTCGGGCGTCTGATTAGAATGCCTCCCGAACGCCTACCTGGTGTGGTGTTTTGGACATGTCCAACTGGGAAGAGACCCCAGGGTCGACCCAGAACATGATGGAGGGACTATGTCTCTCAGCTGGTCTGGGAATGCCTAGGTGTTCCCCTGGAAGAGCTGGAAGAAGTGGCTGGGGAGAGGGAAATCTGTACCACGCTGCTTAGGTTGCTGCCCCCTGAATCCTCCTTCCTTATCTGCCTGCACTGGGTCAAATGCTGTGTTGTCTTGAATGTCATTCAAAGGAATGTCATCTTTCAGGCGGGAGTGAGCCGAGTCATCCTTGTGCTCTTGGTTGAGTCTGGATGGTTCATTCTGCCCTTACAGGTACCCGAAGCCAGTAGTTGGGATTATCATCCTCCTCTGATTCTGACATGTCGCCTTTCACAGAAAGTTCCTTCTGATGTTCAATGTTCAACCGTTCATTTCTTGTTTGTCTCTGTTTAAATCGTGGTGGTGATGGTGATAAAGGTACAGTTGAGTTTCTTTTCTTCACAAGTGCAGGTGATGGAGGTTAGTCAGCAGGTAATTCGTTCACTAGGTGTAGCAGGTTCCGATGCAGGGTGCGGGTCCTGCCGTCGCTTCTTTCCGGGTAGACCTTGTACACAGGACAACCGTTCATTTGTTCTTTGACCAGATACACATTGTCTTCCCAGTAGGATCTTAGTTTTCCTGGGCCCCCTCTTTCACCCAAATTACGGACTACCGTGTTTCCCCGATAATAAGACACTGTCTTATTTTTTTTTCGGTTCAAAAAACACCATAGGGATTATTTTCGGGGTAG
>JAOUQZ010000024.1:5068358-5078915 GCA_028564935.1 Neosilurus hyrtlii
TGGAATGATCATGTCTTTATTAGTGGGCAAACCAACAAAATCCACAAGGGATCAAATACTTTTTACTCTCACTGTATGTGTGTGTGTGTGTGTGCGCGTGTGTATGTATGTATATAGGTAAAGAAATTATTTTTAGAGTTAAGCCAAGGATGCATGAGTCTGAAGCGAACACCCTTATTATTAGTGTCATTAGTCTGATCAAAACGCGTTTGGAAAATTAGCCATTTTTAATGCCAACGGTTTCAAGCTGTTAGTCTAATAAGCATGCATAGCAGATTCATGCTTAATATTTAATTATTTAATAATTTATTTCCAAGTTTTTATATTCAGGAATAAAGCATTTATATTTTAATTTTATATTCAGGAGGACATTGCCAAGCTGCTTTGCTTTGAGTCATCAGCACTGCCTGCTGGACAGCAAACCAGCCTCACAGACTACACTTTACGCATGAAGGCAGGCACCAGGAACATCTACTACTTGTGTGCTCCCAACCGCCATTTGGCTGAGCACTCGCCTTACTATGAGGCCATGAAAATGAAGGACATGGAGGTGAGCCCAAAATCTTCCAGGTCAGATGACATGTCAAGGTTTTTTTTTTTAAGTGTGAGCCTATACATTATAGTATATTTATATAGTTTATTTCATATATACTATAAGTGATAACTCTATGTAAAATAAATGTAAAATAAAGGTTTTGTTATACTAGCTTCTAGAAGAATTGCGCTAGCTTCCTCTATCAAAAAATTATGGCAAAAAAATTATGGAATCACCACAGGTTGTTCTTCCTGTGGCTATTTCGTCCACTTAGTGGATATTCATCTTAGCTTTTTTACTTTATAGCAAATAATCAAATTACAATTACACAAAACAATTTTCTTTCATAGCTGAACTTTTTTTACTTTGTAGCAAAGCACCCAAAGGCTCTCGCAAACAGATCACTAAACTTAAGTTACCATTGATTTCACCTTCATGGCTGTACAGGGTCCAAATAACTTCTTATCAGCAAACTCTGATGTAAATCTTTTATATAGTTCAAGTACAATCTGATTAATGTGCATGAATATTGGATTAAAATTCACTATCCCAGAATACATCCATGATGGAGGAACTGGGAGAGGAACCTTGAGTGTCACAAAGTGGGTCAGCTACATGATCAAAAAAGTCTATGCAACATGGAGCAGCACAGCAAAAGAAAGTTTGGGGAAAAGGAGGAACTCTCTAAAAACATTGCTTGATCTGTCTTAAACTTCACGTGTGATGAGAGATATCTACATGCCAGTTTTTGGTTATAGCTCCACCTACTGGCAACAGGAAAAAATTTAGCCCAGTCTGCCTTAAACTTCACTTGTTTGCTTAAGAGGCCAGTCCTGAAGACATATGAATGAATGTTTTTAGTCACAGCACCATCTACTGGAAATAGGAAATTACATTATATTATGTTGTATTCCTCCTAGATCAACTTTAAGGTTGGTCAGACATACCTAACAAATTTCACAAAGCTTAACTGTGAACTTTTGGATTTTTGGTTGAGGGTGGTTCTGTGGTGGAGCAGCAAATTTTATACTTCTTCATGAAAACAAGAATTGTTGCAACTCAAATACAAATTATGCAACCTGGCCAAAAGGTCATATATTTGATGAGTCCTATCCTGAGGACATCTGCATTCCTGTATTTGATTTATTTATATATATAAGGGCTCCTGAGTGGCGCATCGACAAGGTGCGCGACTATCAATCCTGAGATCGCAAGTTCGAATCCGGATTGATGCCACAGCCATCCGTGACCTGGAGTCCATGGGAGCTAATTGGCCGAGCACTCATGGGAGGAAGGGATGGCATACGTTTACTTCTGTCGCTCACAGTGATCACCAGCCAATCATGGGCGTGTGTGTATGTATGTATATGTGTGTGTGTGTGTGTGTGTGTGTGTGTGTGTGTGTGTATGTATATATGTATATATATATATATATGTATATGTGTGTGTGTGTGTGTGTATGTATGTAT
The DNA here is from genome assembly GCA_028564935.1 of Neosilurus hyrtlii. Lineage (NCBI taxonomy): Eukaryota > Metazoa > Chordata > Actinopteri > Siluriformes > Plotosidae > Neosilurus > Neosilurus hyrtlii. Next base: position 5,070,363 of record JAOUQZ010000024.1, read on the forward strand.
GTATGTATAAATGTTTTGTTGTTTTTTTTTTTTTAATTAAAAAAAATATTTTTTTAATATATACTGTATTAATACCACAGGAAAAATTTAGCTTCTGCATTGAACTCATCCATAGGGAGCAAACACATAAACCATAAACAGTGAGCACACACTTGGAGCAGTGGGCTACCACACATTGCAGTGCCCAGAGAGCAGTTGGGGGTTAGGTGCCTTGCGCAACCACACTTTATCTATGAAGGTATAGGAAGGGAAGGTAGTGCTCATTCACCCCACTGCCACATTTTTTCTGCTGGTTCAGGAATTGAGCTGGCGACCTTTTGGACCCAAACCATGGCTCTAACTATTAGGTCATGGCTGCCTCCATGCCCCCCATGTTTTATATTTCATGTTATAAAAATATTGTGTTATATGCTTTGTGTTGTTGAGCAAATTTGATGTCTTGTCATGAAATAGCAAGTTGTTCTATCTCAACAATATATTGTTTGATATGCCTCAAACTAAGTAATGTTTCTAATATTTAAAAACTTGCAGGGTTAGTACATGCAAAACATGTGAGTGCATGGGCTGTTGTACCGGAGGTGCGAGGGCCCTTCAATGGTGATTGCTGCTATATTTAACATTAGGGCCTGCGCACTGTGGAATCACGCCCATGGTTAGCATGTTTCTTCTTCTCACCTTTATCTTCTCACTTGTCCAACTCATTTATTTGGGCAAAGAACTTGCATAAAAAAATCATGAAATTTGCTCGGAGATCAGAAGTAACAGGAAGTTTTATAGGTGAAGATACCAGTCATGGTCCAGGAGCATAGTCAGGCATATTGAATGGAATCTAGGATTTTTACATTCTGTGAGGTTTTAAAGGTCTGTGTCTCCATATGCAACTGGATCCTAGACTTAATGACAGGCAGAACACCGGTGGTGTGGATCGGCTGTGTGACGTTCTCCACACTGAAGCTCAGCAGCGGTGCCCCCTAGGAATGTGTGCTCAGTCCCCTGCTGTATACCCAGTTCACTCACTGTATGGCCACCACACAGCTCCAACACCATCACCAAATTTGCAGATGACACCATCATGAGCTGCATTTCAGATGGAAATGAGTCTGCTTACAGGGCAGAGATGAGTACCCTGACATCATAGTGCCGGGACAACAACCTGCTGCTCAACGTCAGCAAGATCAAGGAGCTCATTGTGGACCACACATTGGGTTCCTCTAGCTACCTAACATTAGATTCAAAACACTAATGCTTACCTACAAAGCCAAAAATGGACCTGCACCCTCCTACTTAAAAAAAATTATAATTATTTCACCCCGCTCTGCACCACTTTCTCTAAGATCCTCTACCACTCCTACACTGGTCCCTTCTTCTAGAACTTCCTCTAGATATCCGGACAGCAGAGTCACTGGGTGTCTTCAAACTATGGCCGAAAACCTACCCTTTTCAGCAGTGCTTAGATTAGCAGTATGTTTTACACACACTCAGCAAAAAAACAACAAAACTCCACAGATAGTGACTTTAAAGTAAGTCTTACTTAGACTCTCTGGATAAGTCACTCTGGATAAAAGCGTTTGCTAAATGCTATAAATGTAAATACAGGAGACTGCAGTGTGGAGGTCACACCACAATTCACATTGAGGGGACTGAAGTATTGAGAGCCATTCGCTTCAGGTTCCTTGGGATCAGTTTCAGTGAGGATCTGAACTTTTCACTTCAAGTGGGTGAGATCGCGAGAACAGTGAGACAATGGCTCTTATGTCTCTGGCAGCTGAGGAGGTTTGGCATGTACTCCAGAATACTCACCAACTTTTACCGATGCACCATCGAGAGTATTATGTGTGGCTGCATCACAACCTGGTACGGCAGTTGTAATGCTCTGGACTGCTAAGCTCTAAAAGGGCGGTCAGTTCAGCACAACATATCACCAGGACTGAACTGCCAGCCATCCAGCACCTCTAAACACAGCACTGAAGGAGGACGGCCCAGTGGATCCTTTCTGATCCCACCCACTCTTCACGCTCCTGCCATCGTGCAGAGGATACAGGAGCATCTGAACTCACACCAGCAAATTCAGGGACAGTTTTTACCCGCAAGACATCAGGCTACTGAACTGCTGAAATATCAGAGAGTTCGCACACCGCATTTTGCACACTCATTGTACATACTGTGCACGTACACACCATTACCTATGCACTACAGCCACTTCAGCATTTCTTTTCAGTATTCTGTTTTATCCTACTGTGTATATACACTGTGTGCACAATTATTAGGCAAGTGATTATTTTGACCATAATCATTTTATCCATAATTTCCAACTCCAAGCTGTATAAACTCGAATGCTTATTGGATTTAATGCATATCAGGTGATGTGTATTTGTGTAACAAGGGAGGGTGTGGCCTAAGGAGATCAACACCCTATATCAAGGTGTGCATAATTATTAGTCAGATTCTTCTCCTCAGGAAAAATGGGCCAAAAAAAAGAGATTTAACTCACTCTGAAAAGTCAAAAATGATAAAAAGTCTTTCTTGAAATATCTAAGATATTAGGGCGTGACCACAGAACCATCAAACGTTTTGTTGCAAATAGTCAACAGGGTCGCAAGAAAAGACACATAGCTTCACTTCAACTCAGGCGCCATCAAGGTGGAGGTGGGGTACTGGTATGGGCAGGTATTATTAAAGATGAGCTAGTTGGACCTTTTCGGGTTGAAAATGGACTTAAAATCAAAGAAGACTTTGATTTTTATGCAAGACAATGCAATCTTTTTGAAAGATGCAGACTTTTTCCTGTACCACTGCTTGAAGATAGTGTCTTCTAAAAATTTTTAGAAGACACTTTCTTCAAGCAGTGGTACAGGATAAAGTCTGCATCTTTCAAGAAGACATTGATTTTTATGCAAGACACAACGCTCCATCACATGCATTAAAGTACTCAACTGCGTGGCTGGCCAGTAAAGGCCTTAAAGATGAAAAACTATTGACATGGCCCCCTTATTCACTTGACTTAATCCCTATTGAGACGTTTTGAGCCTTTCTTAAGCAGGAAATGTACAGTGAAGGTAAACAGTACACCTCTCTGAACGGTGTCTGGGAGGCTGTGGTTGCAGTTGCACAAAAAGTTGATTCTGACCAGATAAAGAAACTGAGTCTGTGAATGGAAGGCTTGTGACTGTTATTGAAAAGAAGGGTGGCTATATTGGTCACTGAGGGTTTTTTTTTTTAATTTCAGAAATGTTTATTTGTAAATTTTGAGTTTGTTTTTTATTCTCACTTTAACAGGTGAAAAACAAGTGAGATGGGAAAATCTTTGTTTTTTATTTAGATGCATAATAATTCTGCACACCAATAGTTGTACATATAGATATTCTCTTAAGAAAGCCAAAACTTCAGTTTTACTACTTAAATGTTTAGGTTTGAGGGTTTGTTAACGTTGTACAATAACAATTAATCCTCAAAAATAATTGTGCACACAGTGTATATAGTTTTTCCACTTTTCATTTATTTTTTAGTTTTTTTGTTTGTTTGTTTTTTTGCTTTGTATTTTACCCAAATGTTTCTTTATGTGAAATACTTGTTTTCTTTATGTGCAATATTGAGGGGGCTCTGAGTTCAAGAATTTCATTGCCGGTAATGATGTTCCATTTTTACCTGTATATGATAATAGAACTTCAAACTTAGAGTTTACCATTAGTAAAACTGAAATTTTAATTTGATATTGCCTATTTGCAGAAGTTGTCCTTATCGGCTGCATAGTGTGAAAGTGCAGATTTGACATCTTGGGAAAGCTCAAAAACTACTCGTTTTGGTAGACTTTAAAAGAAAGCTACAGATTATTATTGTTGAGTCAATAGCTTTGGAAGACGTTAGCAGGCTTCACAGTAGAGGGTGACACTGGAGTGGATTTTCACTCCTATCCCACTCCCACAGAAAAAAATCTTGTCCCATTCCAATCCTGGTAAAATGACTCCCACTCCCATTCAGAATGACTCCTTGCTCCTATACCGCTCCCATTTTTTTCCATGCCTGCTTTAGTTGAATAAACCCAAACGTAACATATAAAGTTGCATTTTACTAATTTATTGAGGACTTGTTTCCTTTAAACAGTGACATTACTTTTATGTTTTTTAAATTATGTCACACTCGACTGTCATGAAATTCAGTAATGTTAGCTACTTCCCTGCCAGTTCTGTGAACTTAATAGATAGGTTGTTAAGTCTGACTTTGCATTTCACACGTTTACATATTCACCACATCATTTTCCGCTGGTGTTTGTTCCCCCCATTGCTGTTTTTCTTTTAATTCCATCGGAAAGTTCATCCATGTTGGCTTCTCAGGCCCGTAGCCAGGATTTTGAATCGGGGGATTCTCAAGGCAGACTAAACTAATAAAATATATATCTGTACAGTGCCTTTACTTTGAGCAGCATGTTTATGCAGGGATGATTTTTTTCATTAACAAAATGTTTCAGCACTTGCTTTATGGTTTTCTTAGCCGATCAATTTAACAATAGCTATCAGTAAATAAACACTAAAGCCGATTTCTGCTACAACAGGGTAAAACAACCTGCTACAAATATCAATCTGTCCAGGTCAGTAATGTTGGTTTGCAAGCATAAAAGTTCACAGCTACCCATGGTCCTGTTGCTATATGTCCTTCCAGATGTCAACTCCTGAATATTGCTACAAGTAGAAAATAAAAAGAATGATTAGTTAACGGACCTATTAAGGCAGAAAAACTGTCATGAAAAGGGGCTATACCTTCTTTTGATACTGTGACATTTCTACAAATAAATAAATAGAACTAAACTAATAAATAGAGCATGATCATATGCAACAGCACTCCCTATTTACTTCTTTTTAGAATATTTAACATAAGATAATGCTTAGTGCCACAAATATACAGGCATCTCCCACAATTTGTATGTAGAGTTTGGCACCACTGTTAGCCACTATAACAAAAGTATAAAATAAGAAATAGTGAAATATGGACACAACTTGAACACCAGGAACACTAGAACAATAAATACACTGCACAATACTCTTTCACCCAAAAACTATGCATTAGTAAATATATTAGCACATAGCTTAAACCTTCAACACCTTACTGAATAAAATAATAAGCACTCAAACAGTTTCATTTTAACATAAATCACTTTATAATACAAATAGTGCTAAATACTTGCTTTGTTTAACTAATGGATGCAGTTCTATAGTCGGCTAACCGGCACGCTAGCTGTTAGCATCAGAAAACCTCCTTGGAGCTCTAGTCCACATAAGCTAAACACAAAGTACATTCGCGAAGAGAGGAGCTAAGCTGTCAACCGATCAGCACCTGGTGGTGAGCTGGCTTAGATGGTGGGGATGGCTGCCCTCCAGACCTGGAAGACCCAAGCATGTAGTTAGGGTCTCCTGGGAACGTTTGGTGAAGTCTCCTGTCAGAAGGGCCTTCAACTCCCACCTCCGGCAGAGCTACCACCACATCCCAATGGAGGCCGGGGACATAGGGTCCGAATGGGCCATGTCTCCATTATTGAGGTGGCAGCCCAGAGCTGTCAAGCTGAAGAAGGAGGCCTTCTGGTTCTTTTGGCCTTTGGAACCCATGAGGCAGCGGACGGGTACCGACAGGCCAAACGTGCTGCAGCCCGGGCTGTCACAGATGCAAAATCTCAGGTGTGGTAGGAGTTCGGTGAGGGCCTGGGAAAAGACTATCGGTTGGCCTTGAAAAGGACCACCACCCGTCGCCTCAGGAGGGGGAAGCAGCACTGCACAAACACTGTGCGGAAGGAATACTTCGAGGACCTCCTCAATCCCAACAACACGCCCTCTGTGGAAGAGGAAGAGCCTGGGGGTTCAGAGGGGGGTCTGCCTATCACTGGGGCTGAGGTCACAGAGGTAGTTAAAAAGTTCCTCGGTGGCCGGGCTCCGGGGGTGAATGAGATCCGCCCTGAATACCTCAGGGTTTGTCACGTGTCTACAACATCGTGTGGTCATTGGGGGCCGTACCTCTGGATTGGCAAACCGGGGTAGTACCTTTTTAAGAAAGGGGACCAGAGGGTGTGTTTCAACTATCGTGGAATCACACTCCTTAGCCTACCAGGGAAAGTCGGATCCGGCCGATAGTTGAACCTTCCCGTGTGTGTGTGTGTGTGTATGTATATGTGTGTATATTTTAAAGCATAAACAACATTCTTTCAAAAGGAAAGAAGGGTGCATTGAAAAAATATTCTATATTCCTAAAAGTTTTTTAAAAGTCATACTGGTACCTTTCATCCTGATTTCATTCTTTCCTTTCTGGCTCACCCTGCAGGTACTGTTCTGTTATGAGCAGTTTGATGAGCTAACACTGCTCCACCTCCGAGAGTTTGACAAGAAGAAGCTCATCTCTGTCGAAACTGATATTGTAGTTGACCACTACAAGGAAGAAGAGTTTGAAGCCAGCAAGCCAGGTAGGATGAATTCTGTAGTATTGTGGACAATACTGAGGACAGATCTGAACAACTTTTCTTTATCTTGCAAAGTCTACCTTTTGTAATTGCAGCATTAAATGCAATTTGTTTAAACAGTTATTATTGAAGACTTATTCCAGTTTCTTTATATATATAAATATACGAGCCATATAAGCACCGTTATGCCTGAGTGCAGCAACAAAATAGGGTCTGCTCTGTCCTCCGAATTTCAAGCCCTGAGTGAGGCAGACAGCCATCCATGTTCGGGATCCCATAGGAGTTGTTGTTAGGGTGGGAGAGATGGCATATGCTCACTGGGACACTAGCCAAGCATGGGCGTATGAAGGACGGATAGCACTTTCCTCCAATCATGGTATGCCACTCATGAGCAGCAGTTTCAATCTGCTGGCATCACTTGCCTTTGCACTGCCTTGTTGGTAGCCATTGTGTGATAAGAGCTCCAGTGGTACCTCGCAAGATGAGTGTCCCTTTATATGAGGAACTTGCTTAACGATGGATGCTTGAGTATTTTCTGCACTGAAAGACAAGGAATGTCTTATTACATGAGGATGCCCCACAAGTAAGCAAAACAAAGAATCACTCGTTCATGTGATAACACAGCATAGCGTCATCTCTCTGGCTGCAGAAGTTGGGAAGTTGGCTGGGCGAATCAAATAGCATCCGTTTCTCATCGCGTAGCATCTCTTGCGAGTTCATTGTTAATTTTTTGCTTCTTGGTGATAATTACTACATTAAAAACTGAGTTATCATGGTGACTAAAGAGGATATCGGAAAGAAGGATAGTGAAAATAAACACAGATAAATTGACTGTCGAATTAAAGAGATTATCAATATGTTATGCTACCATATGCTAGAGATACCAGCACAAGTGCAGTCTAAAAGACCGCACATTCTTAGGGATGAGGTCTGGAACGTATTAATGGGTCTTCCATTATATCCTATGGGAAAATTCCCCTTGCTCCACCAGCATTTCACTCTATGGGCTGGGTTCCGGGGCAAATTAAACTCATCATGTGAGGTGCCACTGTATTTGATGAATATCTGACATACATAGAAGCTGCCTCTGCTGGTACTGCTGACAGCTTTCAACCTATTTCCTTCGATACCCAGATGTTTACAGACTCTGTCAAAACAGTGACCAAATCCTCTACATCCAACCTCCATTGGAAAAAACCTTCTTCATCTTCCAGCCAATCGCTTGACAGGTCCTTTATACTTGAAGAGTTCACTTTTGAAGGCTTCATCCAAGCAGTCATCTCAAAAACATGTGGTTTAAGTGATGTACTTAGTCTGTATCCTGACAAACCAGGGTAAGAATATATTCACTGATGGTGACTTTAAAGCACTTCTGTAAGTCGCTCTGGATAACAGCGTATGCTAAATGCTGTAAATGTAAATTCTCGTTTTTCGGATTCAATCTGACCCCAGTGGGTAAGAGTCCCTCATGCACAGATCCAGACAGGAGATTGAGCCAACAGACCAAACACAAACTCTCAGGAGAAGCTAAGAATCTCATTTAATTGTTGATTCTACAAGCATTTATATACAGCAAGGTGTAGGTGTGTGTGTGTATGAACGTGAATGAATCTGTATGTAACACGAAATTCAAATTCATTCATTTATGGACACAATTCATACCACTTCTTTTTGGTGACCAAATTAAATACCACTTGACTGTGTGTAATACAAACACTTCAAGAGGTCATAAAATGGAACCTCACCCCTCACAGGAAAAATGGGTTGGTTTTGTGTGCATACGGTGTGGACACCACTGGTTATGTAAGGAACTGTAAATTGATGTGCAATTCTCAGTCCACAAAGTTAGAAAAACAAAGCAATGTCTACTTTGGATATAAATTTGAATACAAGATCTTTATTGCAAGCCCTACTATTTGCACTTTGAGTTGGTAGTAAATCATGAAACATAAGTAACAAAAGAAGTCATAATTTTCGTCCACACATTGCAACAGAAAAATTTCAGTATTTTGTTTTTTGCTGGATGTATCCGAATTATTGTCACCGGTTCTGTTCATAATTTTTATGGATAGAATTTCTAGGAGCAGTCAAGGTGTTGAGGGGTTCTGGTTTGG
>JAOUQZ010000024.1:5111666-5123518 GCA_028564935.1 Neosilurus hyrtlii
AAGATTTTGGAGATAAAAGGAAGGTTTGATGTTGGTCTATAGTTGGACAGTAGATATGGGTCGAGGTCGGCTTTTTTAATGAGAGGTTTAATAACTGCCAGTTTAAAGGATTTTGGTACATAACCAGTGCTAAGGGAAGAATTAATTATATTTAATAAAGCGTGATGTCCACACATTGTATATTTTGTGCACATTGTCACAAATCATGTGTAACATTCCATAACAATAATGAAAGTTATGCTTATGTTTGTTTGGAGGTTTTAGCTGCTCTCAATCTTCTGTTTATTTTACCTCTTTTTCTTTTTCAGATACAGAACAGGCTAGCAGCCATAAGCCAGTTTGCATCACAGGGGGTACCTGTTACACTGGGGGTACGACAGGGCATACAGCAGCCCCAGATGCCACCACAGGTCTGTGTGTGACTCGGATATAGTGAAAGGTGGAATAATGTTGTTTGTAAAGCAGTGTTGTTGTTATTATTAAAGTCTATTTCACTTGTGAAATTTACTGTTTTAAGTGGCGGATCAGAAGTTTTTGTGTGTGTTTGTTTCTGCAGCCTCCACTCAATGCTCAGATGCTTGCCCAGAGGCAGAGGGAGCTCTATAGTTTCCAGCATCGCCAGAGGCAATTGCTGCAGCAGAAAGTCATGATGATGAGACAGGGAATGAACACGGGGCCCCTGGGTGCCCAGCGTGTCCCCAAAAATCCTCAGCCGCCACAGCAACAGCAGCAGTTTGGATACAATGCAGCCTACAGCACGGTGCCTGGAAGCAGCCCGACATCTCCCAGGCACTTCAACCCCATGGGGACACCACTGGATACAAAACTGTCTGCTAGGCTGCCCATGGCAAACCAAGGCATGATGGGAGGCATGCAGGGGCAGTTTGGGGGCCCAGTGAACTCTCCTGTTCAGCAGGGACTCTTCCAGCAGTTTGCAGGTGCAGGTAGGTTTTGGTTTAAAAAAAAAAAAGCCTGAGCAGGTTTTGAGTGGTGATTTTATTCCTGATTTTGTACTTACGCACACTAATTTATTCCTAAAGGTATGGTCCAACAAGGAGATCCATCATTTCCCCCTGAACTCGCCCCCACCAGTCCCTTACTGTCACCACAGAACCCCACCTCCCAGAGTCCCCTGCTTCAGCAGACGCAGCCCCCATCTGGTTATCAGTCACCTGACATGAAGAACTGGCAAGGGGGCATGGCTAGCAAGTAAGGCTAACACATACAAACACAAGCTGTCTTTCCATTAACCTGCTTAATGTTTCATACTGTATTCTTAGTTTAACTGTGTTTTGTAAGGTTCTTTTATTAAGACAAGCGTTTGTTTACCTGCTTTACATGTTTCGACTACTTCCAGTAGTCATCGTCAGAAGGGTCACATGATGTTGTAAACATGAGCATCAGGTGATGTTGTTTACATGATGAAACATGAAAATCAGGTAAACAGATGCTTCTGTCTTACTAAAAGAACCTTACAAAAAACTGCTTAGTTTTATTACTTGTATCAGGAGGTTTTCCTGATGTTTTGATAAAATTTTAATCCAAACACGTGTTTTTTCTCTATGACAAGACAGTGCTACCATTCTAAAAAGTTTTAATCACATCACTCTGTGGAAAGCCGCTTAATCCTTTTTAGGGTTGTGGGGAACCAGCAAAAATGCCCAGAGATGTTTTTTTCTTGCCTTGTTTGGTTTCTGTAGTCTGTATAACCAAACTGGCCCATCAAGCTCGCAGACTTTTGGCCAGCAGGGTGTGTACAACAACATGAGCATCACTGTGTCTATGGCCGGGGGCTCAGGAGCTGCGGCTTCACTACCTCCCATCGGACCACCCGTTGGCCTTGGCAACAACACTCTTGGCAACGTCAGCTCTATGTGTAATGAACCGGTGAGCTCTGATTGGACGCTGTCATGGACAAGCGATTTCAGCTTGAATATTAGTGTGTTTATACAGAGTTTGAAATGGTAGCCATGTCTTTTTATTTCCAAATAGGTACAGCAGGTTCAAGTGTTTGCTGATGTCCAGTGCACGGTAAACCTTGTGGGGAGTGACTCCTACCTGAACCAGCCAGGGCAAGTAGGGCATCAGAAACCCCAGAGTAGCACCAGCACTTCCCAGTCGCAGCAGAAAAGTCTCTTACAGCAACTCCTGACTGAGTGATACACACACACACACGCACACACACCTGTGTAGACATCCCCAACAATGTTGAGTTTTTATTCATCAACTTTCAGGATCTGTATGGGGAGTACATGCTGGTCTCAGGTGCTGCAGACCTGGGCTGATGGAAGGCTAATGCAGTGTTCATTCCTAATCACCTAATTTTTATAGTCCGCCCCTCCAAAGGGGTGAAACAGCGAGTGAACACAAAGATCAGGTTCCAGAAATTTGCCAAGTTCTGTAAAAGGACCTGCTGCTTTCTCGCCAGGTGACGTCTCTGACCGGAGCGTGGGCGCTCTGCTTTATGGAGTCTCGGCAGATTCCTGCTGCAGCGTCCATGTGTGCATCACTTATCAGGACATCACTCGGGAGTGTTATGGTTCTTTCCGCACTGGACAGCTCAGTTTCAGCTGGATCTGTGACTGATGAGCTCAGAGGATGGGGGTTTTCCAACGTTCTCTATGTCTCTCTCTTACCTGATGAGTTTTATTATTTTTATTTTTTCATCTGTTTGGTCAGAACAAGCATTGCTGGATTGGGAGAAACATCTCACATCTGCTCCAAACTTTCTCATGAGACCTCATTTTAAAACTGCAGACATTTTTAAATAAATAAACGTCCTAACCGTCCCTCCGACCCAACCTCTCAGCAGCTGTGAATACGAGCCACTTACGGTCGCATCAGCCTCCTTATCAGTGTTGTTTGCCGTGTGTATTTTGTGCAGGTTGGAGTTGTACAGCACAAAGGTGGAACGAGGTCAGGACAAGCTTACACTTTCTAATTTACTTTTGAAAAACAGTGACATTGTCGAGTCTGAGTGTGTCGACGTCGTGGGTTGCAAACTGGCTCTCTTCTTTTTTAATTTTGAGAATTTTTTTTTTTCTAATTTTAAAAAAGAATAATGTTTGAATGTTGTATGTAGTAAGGAACACAGCTGAATATTTCCTGCAGACGTGACGAGCTCTCACGTTGTTCATGAAGGAAAGGGAAAGGAGAGATCTTGCAAGAATAACCTATATAATTTTTTTTTCTGATTGAAATTGGTATTTCAAATGATTTGTATTTTTTGCACCCAGTCTATGTTACAAGCCCCAAATTCATTTGTATAGTACATAACATAATGACGCTTAAATTATCTCAACTGATTTTTGCTCATTCAGTGGTGTTTAATTGCTTTGTGTTCGTAGATGATCTGGAAATCCCACGTTGTTTCTTTCTAGCTCGGTAAGGACGAGGCATCTCTCTCTCTCGCTCTCTCGCTCTCTCTCTCTCTCTCGCCCTTCATTGCGTCCTCCAGTTATTTGACTGCTCATGTGACTACTGTTTGCCCAGTCAGACACTGTTCTTCATCAGCATCATCTTCGCAACATTCACTTCCTCATCCTTGTCCTTATTATTATTATTAAATCTCATTATGGTGAAACGCACAGCCATTATTCTGTCGAACCTCAGAAATCCTGATTGTGTGCTTAGCACTTGTTTATATACCTAGGGAAGAATCTGTGTTCAAAGAAAGTGCATGGCCGTCTCCCACCTCACGTCCTGATTAAGCTCTGACACAACACAATGTTCCGGGTGTGTGTACATCACTGTACTCCTCACTGCTGCGTTCTTCTGTGTGTGCCATGTGTTAAAATAATGGCTCTTTTTATTTATTTAAAAAACATTTTTTAACTCGAACCCACAGCAGAGTGAACGTCCTGCATCTAAGAGCTGCGTATTGGTGAAATGCAGAGGTCTTCTTTGATCTAACGGATAAGATTACGGATTTGGGTTTGAGTCCACGAGGATTCCTGTCCTGAGGACTGGCTGTTTAATGTTGGGATCAGATGACACCAGTTCAGTAATGTTTTTTGGTTTTTTTTGGCACGGTTAAGAAATCTCCAGTGGAGATGAACATCTGGAACGAGGCATAGGTCTCGTACCATCGCGTAATGGCAGAGCAGTGATATGGTGTTCGGGACCTCGCCTCAACACACCAAGACGAAAAGTTCCGCATGTCAGAATCTTTTGTATTTTCCAGCTACATTGAGATGCTCCTTGATGGCCTTACTCGATACTTTGGTGATGTTCCTCCTTGATGACACAGAAGAACATGAAGGATGAGTGGTCACAGAGAAACCTGTCATGGTTCCAGTCCCTGGAACAAAAATTTTCAACATCCTGAGTAAAAAGAGAAATGTGCTGTGGTCTCATACTGACCCTACAGAAAGGTGAAGAATGTTCTGTTCGAGGAGCTGGTTGGTCTTCGGTTCTTCTGCAATAAGCTTTGTTTTGTTGCGTGCAGGTATTCAGGTACTTTCAGTTTCACCATTTTAATAAATCCTTCTTCACACCGTTTCTGAGATGCCAAATATACCACGTTAGAATGCAGTGCCTATTAACAACGGCTCGCTCTGTAATTATCCTGTAATAAGATGCTCTTGGTCAGATCCACTCCGAGGTACAATGGTTTATCGTGTAAATAACAGTAAATGTGAATATGTATTTCTCACTCAACGATATTGTAGTGCTCCAACTTTGTGGTAATCACTACTTCTGATTTTTTTTTTCCTCTCTTTTCGGGGATGTGTACATCCGAAAGTTTCTCTGTGTGGTTAATACTGTATATCAGATGTTTAAAATGGAATTGTCCTGAATTTTTTTTTTTCTTTTTCTCTTTTTTTTTACACTTCTACCTGCATCTTTCCTTTTGGGTATTCAGATCTTTTATGTAAGAATGGTTTTAGCGACTGCTGAATGTGACTTTACTGAGAGAGAGAGCGAGAGAGAAGCAGTATGGTCTGGCTTTTGTACGGGTTAATTTAAGAGAAAAGAAGAAAAAAGGCCATATTATTTATTTTTTTCTGTCAAAGGTTTAAACAGCTGTGAGGAAGTGGAACCTTGGTTTGAGTTGAACAGTGCTCAGGTATTTCACATTTCACTTTTACCCCCAATATATAATGACCAAAGCTTCAAGTATCAAGAATTAAGTCTGATACGTATGCAAGTCTCATGCAATTGGATAGAATTCATGTAGCATTGTTTGTCCTCACCAGATTTCATAGTCTTTAGAGAGGGTTTTTTGGTAACACTACCACTGGCTTTATTATTTTGTAGTTTTACACAGGTATAATTATTACACCCCTGTCATACTACACTTTACAGAAATGACTTTTGGTGACATCACTGAGTTCAGGAAGAGAAATGTACTACAGCAAGCTATGCACCTTAAATGAGACTCATTTCTGATTCATATGGTGTTTTGTTTTGTTCGTGTTTAGTCCACAGAAAAACCTGATTTATGGTTTAAAACATGGTTCAGGGCTAAAAAAAAAAAATTTAAAAAAAATTCACACTGATGCAAGTATTCTTAAATGTTTGACTTTATTTAACTAAATTCTTTATACCAAACTGGATGTGCCTGTTGATGTATATATTTTCTGCAGAGGGACTGCTCCTCGTGTTCGTGAATTTTTCTTCTTGAAAAAGATTTTCTTATATCGACCTTTGTACGACGACCTGTTTGCTGTATTTTTCCTGATTTCTTCTTCTTTTTTTTTTTTAACTTAAACGTTCCAGGAATTTGCAAGGAATACAATCTAGTTCTGCACTTTGTACTTAAATTCAGAGGAAAGAGGCCATCTTTAGAAAAAAAAACAGCCCAAGCATGACCTTTGACATGTCCGTAACTACAGACGTCCCTGAATGTATCGGAGAACTGCGTGCTTTTGCTTTTTAGATGTCAAACTTGGAACTTTCTCAGGTTCTTCAGAGAGCTTGGCAGTAACCCGTCATCCTTCATCAGCGACCGAGCAGGGTAACCTCACTTTCCGCTATGTTTACGTCTACTCCCCCCAACTGCTGCAGAAACTTATGCCAATGTTCTTCAGGTGCTTCATTTCTCCCTTTTCCCTCCCATGGGCTTATATGCACACCCATCACTTTTCAACACATTCCTCAGACCTTTCCTCTCTGCTTTCAAAAGTCTCTTCACACAAAGATGTGATCCAGGCCTGTACTGTGCCAAGCCGTAATAAGCTGCTGTTGTGCAAACTCTCTCATCCAGTCTGCATCTCCTTCACCTTTGACCTCTGGTACTCTCTGTAAGCGCTACTGTTTGGCTAAAATGTTTTTGCTGCCTTATTGATAATGAGGATGTTGGTTGCAGTGGCATAAACTCTGCTGAAACAGCACTGATCACTCAAAAAAAGGTTCCACTTTTCAGCTGTAAAATTAATATAAATAAATATATATATATATACACAGCAAATATAACTCTATACATTTAAATCATTTTGTCCAGTTTGTATAACACTTGTGAAATCTTTTTCCCCTCAAGGCATCATTGCAGCTGGAGTGAGTGTGTGAGAGAGTGTGTGTGTATGATTGAGAGAATTTTCTACATGTTAGTGTGAATTTTCCTGGGTTTTTTGTTTTTGTTCCTTCTGTCCAGGTGAGTCTGGAAAAAAGTTGTATCTTAGGATGTTGTAGACAATCAGTCACATGCTGGGTCCAGCAGCAGCAGGTTTGTCCTGTGGGCTGCAAAAACATGTCCTTGTCGGGGTTTTTTTTTTTTCGTCTCTTCTACTTCAGTCTTATTTCTTTATTTTATGGAAAATATGTGGCTGCTCAAACTGAACTAGTTCAAGTTTACACATTTGCATACACACACACACCCCTACACCTCTTGTGCATATGGCCCCTGCTGTTGCTTGTTTAAGGTGATGATGCAGACCTTGAAGGAAGTGATGCTTTGACTAACAAATCTCTATAACATCCATGAATGTGAGAATGCAACACATTGCAATAAAAGCACCATGTTAAAGTGTTTAATTCTGATCCTGTCCTCCTTCAGCATTCATTCTCTGTAAACACCACGTTTCTTTTTCTGATTTATAAATAAATAATGCTATAAAGCTGTCAGCATTCTGATTTAGGAACAATATCCTTTTCACTTGGTCATTTATTCACTAAACCTGGAGGTGGTATGCAGGTTGGCAACATGCATTTGAATCGATGTTAGAAATAATTTTTATTAAGTGATGTTCTGTACACACACTGTGTCTCTTCCACTCATTTGAAAAGCTTCAACTTTTTAAGAAAATGTTGTACGGTTTCCTTTGGGTATGGTTTCAGGGCCAGAGAGGTGGGAATGTTCTCGGGCTGCTCCACCCACAGCTTGTGTGCAATGCCATGCTCACTCAGGGTCATGGATAAAAGTGTCAGACACGTTTCATCTGCTGCCTGGAGAACAAAACAACATGTTATAGTTCACATCACAGTACCGATGTGCATTAGTCACACTTCATTTTATTATCCACAGGTAATAAGGTGTCCCACCAAAGTAAAGAACAGAAATAGAATTCAAGAATAAAATCATGAAACCTACAAGAAAATGGTGCAGATCAGACCAGAGATATTTTAATCATGTAACTGTTTAAGTAGTAATTTTAATGTACCAACTGAAAATATGCTGATAACATTTTCACTCAACCCTCACACTGTTCACTTTATTAGGAACATGTGCACATTCATACGGTTCTCCAATCAGACAGCAGAGTGATGAAGGGCGAGTGTTTTAGTAAAAGTTCATCAGACATCATACACAAAGTCTGATCTTTGTCACCGTCACCCTCTTAACCTTTTTTTCATCTGTGATGCTGCTGCATGTTCCTAATAAAGTGGACCAAAATTCTCTCTTATAATCTCGGCATAATAAACTCTTAGGTAGAGGGAATTTCATCGTTCTGATAAGGATCTGTTAAAATGGCTTACAAATGAAAACGACATGTTTACAACACAACTGTCCAGAGCTTTGGTGTGTGTTTACATTGATGGCATTTGGCAGACACCGTTTTTTCAGAGTGACTTGTACCGTAATCGATTTTATACGTCTGTGTATAAAAACAGTGGCAGCTTGATGGTAGTGGTGCTTGAACACCCAAACCTTCAGAACAACAAGCCAGAGCCTTAACCACTGAGCCACCACTGCTGGGGTCTGTGATGGCCGTGTCTGAAACTGTTAATCGCCTCATTAACCACACCCTCTTAAGTTACCATCAAATAACTCTCCTGAATATTTGATATTTTCTTAAATATCAGGGTGAACTATAAAAATATTGCATCCATTATATAAACTGCTTAGCCACTGCTGGAGTCAATCCCAGGTGAGTTCAGATGAGAAGGGGCGGAGCTACACCCTGGACAGGTCACCAGTCTATACACAACTAACACTGATACAACCAACCATTCACACCACTGAGGGATTTACTGCAGCACGTTCAGATCATGTACATGTCTTTGTACTGTGGGAGGAAACCAACACAAGAGAACCTGCACAGAAAATCCTCTAACCAGGATTCGAACCCAGAACCTTCTCACCGTGAGGTGGACAGTGGTTTCATGGTGTGCAGAAGCTCCTCCATCACTCTGAAGGATTTACTTTCATACAGATTAAATATTAATTTATTTATAAAACCACTTCCACTGTTACAGGATCAGGACCTGAAATCCTTCTTTAGGAACAAAGCGTGTAGGTTTTGAACCGCGGTTCTTCCTGCAGCAGGTATTTCATGTGCGGTGACGTCACACACCTGCAGCACGACCTTGTGCATGTGATCCAGGTCGGACAGGTAGTCCTGCGTGTCCGGGTCGCTGTAGTGCAGCTGAATGGCGGCGGTGGCGGCGTGACACGCCTGCGTTATAACCGCTCCCAACGGCCACGACAGGTTGTGGATCAAATCCGAGCGGACGACTACATACTGCACCAGGCGTTTACCAGCAGCAGCGCCGCCGCACGGAGCCGCCATTGTAACAGGGCGCCGGAAGTGACGTGTGACCACGCGGGTTCCTCTTCTTACAGGAATCGGAATTTTCTCTCACGTGTCCTGAATTTCTGAATAACATTTTTATTTACTCAAATCACACAATTTGAAGATGAAACTTGACTGATGTGGTTCTACATTAAAAAATCACTTTATGTTCCTGAAACCGCGAAGATCATTAAAATTTTATCAGAGCAGAATATTATATTATTATTATTATTAATATGACTTACAGAAAATAACTTTTTTATACTGTATTCATTTCACAAGGGAACTTTGACCTCTGCATTTAACCCATGTAAGGTGAACACACACACACACACACACACACCCACCCAACCACACCCACCCACAAACACACCCACACACACCCACACACACACACACACAGCAGTGGGCTGATACACATCGGGGAGCCCCGAGAGCAGTTGGGGGTTCGGTGTGTTGCTCAAGAGAACTTCAGCCATGAAGGTGGAGGAAGGGAAGGTGCAGCTCAGCTGGAGAATGTTCTGCATCTCCTTGGTTTTGTCCATTTGCTGAAGCCATGGTCAGCAGAGGTCTTTTTAAAAACACGTACAGTATCTCATTGTTAAAAGGTATTGAGAGAAAAGTGTTACAGGAAAGGTTTCAAAACATTAGATATATGTATAAAAGAGGAAAATGAGCCACCACAGTGACATCGCCAACACCAGGACACCTCTCCAGCACTGATAAAAGGACAAGACGAGTAAGTAAAAGAAGTAAAATATATATAATAGGTAAAAAGTAAAATATTTATATATAATAATTATTATTACATCAATGTTTTTGGGTCTGACGATAGTTCGAAATGTATGGTTGTATGTATGGTTCAAAATTACCCAGTGATACCGCCCACCACAACACAGTGGCAGAGTGAAGCATGGTGGTGGAAGCATCAGGCTAAATCTCTTCAGCTGGGAATGAAACAATGAGCAAATAATTTAAATAATAACTCCAATAAAAGGAAAGTGGAGTTTAGGACATTCAGTAAAATTTAATTGAATAGTGAAAAAATGCCTAATTTGATTATCTGATTATCAGTCCAGTTTGTCTTCTGAGATAAAAAAGGTCCTCAGGAGGTGTTGTTTTCTTCTCATTCTTTAAGATTTAAAAATTTGACTCATCACATGAGATATTGATATGAGATTTGTTGACAGATTGACATTATTATTTTTATTCTAACTTAATCAGCTAAATGAACACAAAACCCCATAACCATGCCCCCAAAACCCACAGAATAAATCTGGAATGAGATTCAACAAGCACATGAAAACCATTCTTCATATATTCTATTTTAATTTGTAAAAATACATTCTGAGGCGACATGGTGATGTTGTTGAGTTTGAAACATCTGCTATTATCCCGATGGCAGAGTGGCACAACTGTTAGCACGTCCACCGGGTTTGATTCTTGGGCATTTCTGTGAGGAGTTTGCATGTTCTCCCCATGCTTGTGTGGGTTTCCTCTGGGGACTCTGGTTTTCTCCCATAGTCCAAAAACATGAACAGTGGAGGTTTCAAATTGCCCTTAGGTGTGAGTGTGATGGTTGTGTATGTGTTGGCTCTGCAATGGTCTGTTTAGGGTCTACCCCGCCCTCGCCCAGAATCGGCTAAGAAGGGTGCCAACCTCCCCGCGACCCTAATTAGGACTAAGCAGCTTAGAAAATGAATGAATGAATTGTGCCATAACGAGCAGGCTGCATTGCTGTCAGCCTGTTTCTGCCCTGGGATGGCCTGGCGAGCTGTCGGGGGTGTACTCTGCCCTCGCCCAGCCTCTGCCAGCCTCCCCGCTACCCTAATTAAGATAAAGCGGTTCAGAAAATGAATGAATGAATAATTTTGCCATCTGGTGGACAGACATTTTCTAAATAATATTAATAATAATGCACAATAATAATAATAATCATAATTCATGATTGTTATTATTAGAATAATTAATTAAATACTATGAACTATGTAAATGTCTTCAAAGAATTATAGGCAAGGGAATACCCAGGGGGAGCAATCTCTAACACACACCCTAACAACTACAAAAAGGGTGGGTACTCTGAACTGTCGTTAGGTGCATAAACACAAACAACAGTCAGGACCGGTACCCCCACCCGGAAGCAGAGGGAAGCTACCCTTTTGTCAACCGGGGAGTAGCAATTCACAGCTGAGTGCAAAGCAGCTGGGATGAGAATCAACAACTCCAAGTCCGATGCCATGGTTCTCAGCCAAAAAAAGTCTCGGGGATCTCGGGGTCTTGTTTACGAGTGAGGGAAGAACCCTAACCCTAACCCTAACCCCAGCCTCTGCTGTCAAGATGCTCTACGTGGTGAAGAGGAAGCTGAGCCAAAAGGTAAAGCTCTCAATTTACCAGTCGATCTACGTTCCAGCCCTCACCGAGCTTTGGATAGTGACTGAAAGAACAAGACTGCGGATACAGGCTTGGTGAGGGTGTTTCAGTGTCGAGTTGGCAGGTCCTCCCTGTACCATTTCCGCCGGGTACTCAGGTTTCCTCCCACAGTCCACACGTGCACATTAAGGTAAATGGCTGTTGAAGATTAAAGCCCCTGGGTGTGAAAGGTTGGGAGTGTTTTGCCCTGTGATTGTCTGGATACCCTGCTTTCACCCAGAGTCGGCTGAGATAGGCTCCAGCCTCCACACGATCCAGGAGAAGCTGTGAGTGTGTGTGTGTGTGTGTGTGTGTGTGTGTGTGACGTCACCAGTAGAGGCAAAATCATTGGAGCTCCATTTATGGAGTTTTTTCACTTTTACCCAGTGAGTCTCTCTCACAGACACACACACACACACACACACACACACACACACACACACACCTGCAGCATATAACTGGAACCAGGTTCTGTGTTTTATTTCCACA
>JAOUQZ010000024.1:5123618-5138263 GCA_028564935.1 Neosilurus hyrtlii
GTTCTGATAACCTGGGGCAAATGTTTATGCCTCAATATCTAATGTTTCCAGACTGTATTGCAGTATTGGATGTGTTTTGTAAGCCACAGTTAATGGGCATAATTGTAGTCTTGTACCAGTTAATAGAGTAGTGAGATATTGATGAGAATTTGTTAATGAGTGTGATTGTCTGGGGGAGAGATGTTGATGAGTTCTGGAGGAAAAGTTAAACATCATCAGCATAAAGACTTATCTTGTGTTCTATATTTTTGGCATGGATCTCTTTATTTTGTCCCATGGCAGCTGATATGGGTTCAATAAAAATAGCAAAAAGTGAAGGAGAAAGCAGGCAGCCTTGCCTGGTGCCTCTCTGAATACAGAAGTTTGGAGAAGTTTGATCACTGATCTTCACACATGCACTTGGGTTATCATATAATATTTTTATCCAGTCTATGAAAGCCAAACCCAAATTTGTTTAATGTTGCAAATAAAAATTTCCAATTTACTCAGTCAAATGCTTTTCCTGCATCTAAGGAAATGGCTATGGATTCCAGATTATGTAGGGTAGAATAATCTATTATTATATACTCTGTTTGTGTTTTGCTAAGGTACACATGCTACGTCTTGGATGCCGGTGATCCTGATCCTTCTGCTTTCTGAGTCCTGTGGCCTGTCCTGGTGTGCTGATTCTGGCTGTAGTTCTCATCTTGGAAGCCCCTCGCTCCTGCTGATGAAGATCCATATGGGCTTAGATCTACACTCAGCGACTGTGAAGATGACTTTTCACTTCTGGTGATATAAACTCTTGCTGCAATTATTTAGGACTTACAGTGTTGTATTTGTGTAATGGTTTGTATTTTATGGTTTCACCCAAATGAGGATGGGTTTCCCTCTTGAGCCTGGTTCCTCTCAAGGTGTCTTCCTTGTGTCAACTGTGGGAGTTTTTCCTTGCCACTGTCGCTGTGGGCTTGCTCGTTAGGGATGTGTAGGGGCTTGTAGAAAATTTCTTAGATTTCTCCTTAAATTAATTTTAGTATGTAAAGCTCCTTTGTGACAATGTCAGTTGTAAAACGCACTATACAAATAAAACCGAATTTAATTTAATTGAATTAAAAATGAGCACAACAGTTCCTTCACTGAAGTTTATTCAAAAGTTATATTTAAATCTTGCAATTTGTTATCTAATGATATCTAAACATATTTCCATTATGTTCACAAATACACTGTTTTCTAGAGTGAGCACTTAGAACGTTTTCAAATTATGCTCGCATGGCACAGACTATAACAAACATTTCATGCTCCTTGCTTAATGTCAATCTTACTGTCAGCATATATTCCTGATTTTTGTTTTTTTACCTGAAGCTGATCTTAATCAAAATCAGTGTAATAAGCACATTGCTGTTTAATTTCTTTACATCAGCTAAACAAAGTACTGCATTTTAAGGCATGAAACTGACCAAGACAATTTTTGTTTTCCTCTTCACAAAAAAATGCCACGGTTTATTTGTACCATAAAAGCATTACACATTTGAAGGAACACAAACCCTGTGAGATCGATTTTAAATTCACTTTGTTTAGCATACAATAAAGGACTCAAAATTTACTGAAGTCAATCATCATCATCATCGTCATCATCTTCTTCCGCTTGATCAGGGGTCGGGTCGTGGGGGCAGCAGCCTAAGCAGTGAGGTCCATAAGTCCCTCTCCCCAGCTACTCCCCCCAGTTCTTCCGGGTGGACACTGAGGCATTCCCAGACTAGCCGAGAGACATCTCCAGCGTGTTCTGGGTCGATCCCGGGGTCTCTGCCTGGTTGGACATGCCCGAAACACCACACCAGGGAGACGATCAGGGGGCATTCTAATCAGATGCCCGAGCCACCTCAACTGACTCCTCTCAATGCAGAGGAGCAGCGGTTCAACTATGAGCTTCTCCCGGATGGCTGAGCTTCTCACCCTATCTTTAAGGGAAAGCCCTGTCACCCTATGAAGGAAGGTTATTTCAGCCAGCTGTATCCGCGACTTTGTTCTTTCGGTCACTACCCAAAGCTTGTGACCATAGGTGAGGGTTGAAACATAGATCAACTGGTAAATTGAGAACTTTGCTAAAATAATGAACAGAACTGGTGACAAATAACAGCCTTGGTGGACCCCAACCCCCACTGGAAACAAAATTGACAAAGACATGTCAACCAAGACAGCCCTACAACATCCAGAGCTCTGACATATTCAGAGTAGATTTTATCCACCCCAGAGCATGACCACCGAGGAGCTTTTTGACTACCTTGGTGATCTCAACCCCAGCAATGGGCGGAATCCCTCCTGAACCCCCACGCTCTTCCTCCTCCATTGAGAGCATGTTGGTGGAATTGAGGTGGTTCTCAAAGTATTCCTTCCACCTCACGACAACACCCCCAGTTGAGGTGAGCAGCTCCTGCTTCCCCATCCTGAGGTGTCAATGACTGAAGTCAATGACTTTATAATTTCTCTCTCTCTCTCACTGTCAGTCTCTCTCTCTCGCTCTCTCTCTCTCTCTCTCACAAACACAGACACACACACATACACACACACACACACTCATTTGCCGAGACATTTAATCCTTCTATGGTCACGGGGAGGCTGCTGCCTATCTCAGCCAACACTGGGCAGAGACAGAGTTCACACACAATGATTCACACCTCCATCTGGGGTTAATTTGTAACAGCCAGTTAGCCTAATGTGCATGTCTTTGGACTGTAGGAAGAAACCAAAGTACCAAAAGGAAACCCACACAAACACAAGGAGAACATACAAACTTAACACTGAAATGCCAGAAACCTGGATCTTCTTGCTCTATGCCACTGTGCTGCCCTACACACACACACAATATGCTTAAGTCTTCGTTTGCTGTAGTCTAATATTGGTCTTACTTTATGACTGCTGGTGGAGAAGCTTACACAACCAAGACATAAAACTTGACAGTGTTTTTAGGTTTTCGTCTTGTTTTTCTGTAGGAAGAAGTTCCTCTCAATTTGATATGAAACATTTCTGTTAAAAGTGGCGATCTTAATGTTTCTATAGCCTTCTTAATGTATTCTGCTGCTACAGTCATGTCTTCTATCATCATTAAAGATCACTAAGCCTGCTCTGGAATCAGGCCTGCAAGCCCAAGCCAAGACACTCCTCTGCTGTGCATGACCAATTAACTTCTTTTTGGTCACCTATCTATTTATTTATTTATTTATGTACTTACTTACTGTCTCTGGGCAGTGATCTGTTGATGGAAGATTTATGCTGGACAGAATAGCCAAGCCAAGGGGCCCCAATGTTTTAAAAGTGGAAACACTCCCTAGTGGCTGTGAATTTATGACTGTTCTTAATCTGTCAAAGTGTTTGGACAGAATCACTGAAGTTTAGACCATTGGAAAAGGACAATTGAGCATCCGGCTACTCCACTATCTTCAGGGAGGTGACCTAAAAAGGGAAAAAAAGTGTTTATATGCTGTATTTATATTTCTGTCACTTGAGATATTGTATATTACTACAACAGAGGAATGCAATACATCCTGGAATGTAAAAATAGGCAACAAATAAATAAATAAAAGAATATTGAGTTAGTACATCTTTTAGAAATATGAGTTCAATTATATGCATTCGAGTGCAGTTGTTTAATTGTGATTATCTACAGTTGTCCTGGGTGTTGAAAACTTTTTCTGGACAGTGACTTTTATTCAGACTTTTACTTACAGGTAGGTGGCACGTTTGCCTCAAAGCAAGAAGGTCCTGGGTTTGATTCCTGATTCTGTGTGTTGTTTGCATGTTCTCCCCACACCTGCGTGGGTTTCCTCTGGGTATTCTGATTTCCTCCCAGAGATAGATAGATAGATAGAATATTTATTTATTTATTTGTTTGTTTGTTTGTTTGTTTGTTTATTTACATAAAATACATGTATATTAGGCTAATGAGCTTTTCCAAATTGCCTGTAGGGGTATGTATGTGTGTGTGTGTGTGTGTGTGTGTGTGTGTGTTGTGTGTGTGTGTGTGTGTGTGTGTGTGTGTGTGTGTGCGTGTGAATTGTTGTGTGTGTTGGACCTGTGATAGTCTGGCAAGCTGTTCATGGTGCACCCCACCTTCACTTAGTGATGGCTGAGATAGGCTCCAACTCACTGTGACTCTAACAGAATTAAACAGTTTGGCAAATGAGTAAGAGAGAGTGAGTATTAAAGTAGGTGGTTCATATCTAGCAAAAAGGGAACACATATGTATGGCTTTCAGTTTGGGTTCAGTGTCATCAAACTATGATTTATGACCTGCATAAAAAATTCTGAACACAGAAATGATTTTTTAAAATAAATAAATAAGTCCACAATTCAGTAGTCCATAAATTTTCTGACAGGTATCATTTGTCTTGTAGCAAACCCGTGCTTTACACTAGCTTTAAAAGAAAATTAAGTTGGCAGTGGTGGCTTAGTGGTTAAGGTTACTGATCTGAAGATCAGCGGTTCAATCCTTACTATCACCACTGTTGGGACCTTGAGCAAGGTCCTTAACCCTTAATTTCTCAATTATATAAAAATAATTGTAAGTCGTACTGGATAAGAACATCTGCCAAATGCTGTAAATGTATTTAATATATAGTTAAAGAAAATCATTACATAAACGTTGACATGTAAATTGAAATTTGTACATACCACACATTTATTTGGGCTACAGATTTATAACATATAAATAGATTATTTCACAGTATAGTATTTTGGTAGATGATAATTTTTTTTAGATGAAGGAATATCCATCCCTACATTATTCTTTGCTGATCCAAGGTCGGATCACAAAAGCAACAGGTCTAGGAGGAAAACCCAGGCTTTCCTCTCCCTAGTGACACCCTCCAGCTGCTCCTGGGGCTTTTCCAGGCCAGGTGGGATATATAATCCATAAGCAAGGTCTTTCAAGGTCTGCCCTGGAGCCTTATTCCAGTTGGATATGCCCAGAAAACATCTAAAAGGATGCAACCTGAAGGCATTCTACTCCGATGCCCGAACCACTACAAATGTTTCCTTTTTTATGCGGAGGAGCTGCAGCTCTACCTTGAGCTCCCCTGGGATATCTGTACTTCTCACTTAATCTCAAAGACTGAGCCCAGACAAGAAAACTAATTTCAGCTGCTCGTATCCAACATCTCATTCTTTCTCTCATTACCCCAAGTCTCATGACCATAGGTGAGAAGGGAAGATGGAATGTTAAATTGAAGGCTTTGGCTTTTGGCTCAGCTCCCTCTTCACCTTAACGGACCAGTGTAGTGCCCTCATTCATGTTGTCATAATGAGGTTAACATCATGTAACTGAATCTTGAATGCATGAAATAAGACTTTGCGGGTAAAATAAATGAAATGTAACGACAATTATAGAATGAAAAACATTCAAGATGATCTCCATAGTTTTTCAACTGAGTCAATGCATTCCCTCAGGAAAACAGTGATGTGACAAAATATTGTATACTAGTTCTAAACCTCCACCTCTCTTGTCTTATTACAACACAAGGCATTCTGGGCCATGTAGTCTTCATGCCACTTACCCATCCACATTCCAACAAGTGATGTAAAAATAACTGAATATCGGACTGGGCTGCTGAGGCTGAAATTACCGGATGTGCTCGTGCAGCCATATTGCTAGACACAAAACATTCACTGCTGTGGTCCTAAAAGCATGATTCCAGTCGAATCATCTCCCATTTACTTTTAAACTTCTTCATTTTTATTGTTTTATATACTCTACTATTACTTTTTAATTATGCCCCTTGTGTGCAGTGTTAAACTGTACAAACAGAAAGACACCAGAAAATCAGAATCACAAAATCAGAAAAACAGAAAATGTGTAAGTAGCGTTTTAAGTAACTTTGTAGATTTTATACACACGTGTACTTGTGTTTATTATTTAGTGACTGTAAAGTATAAAAAGTTTAAACTGTGATTAACTAGCATGTAATATTTAAAAACTATTTTAAACTACCTTGACATTGGTGTATCATACACAGTATGTGTAATTAAATGTAATACATGTAAATGCTACATGAGATACTGTAAGATTATGCATACAAACAGTAATTATGTACTTTTTACTAAATTACATTATTTATTGCAGTTTAGTTTAATTCATAAAGCGCAATTTAAAAAAATTACAATTGAAATTGTACCAAAGATGCTTTAAATAGTAAAAGTAGTTTCATTTTCAAAGGAATTTAAACATTTTCATACAACCCCCTACACATCCCTTAGTAAATTATCTGTAAACATATTATATAGAGATATTTATGTACATGTATATGTATGTATATACAATATAATATATAAACAAAGCCCTCCTAGGCAACACCTGAACCACTTCACACTGCATAAATTAAAGCACACCATTCAAACGTTGATGACTGTATATTAACTGTGGTAAAATAATGTTATTAATAAATCCCCTGATGAGTGGGCAACCACAAAACAGGCTTGTCGGGATGAAATTGTAGTACTATTATTTTGTAGTACTATAACTTAAGTTTTGTAGTACTATAAGTTGAGTTTTGTAGTACTATAAGTTAAGTTATTGTTCTTTTCTTTTGTTGCTTTGATAGTTTATTCTTACATTCTGGACAGTCTTACTAAGCATTTCACTACATATTGTACTGTGTATAATTTGTATGTGACAAATAAAATTTTAATTTGAATTGAATTTGAATAAAAATACAAACCACGTAGCAGAGACTTCACAAAAGTCCAGCATGAAGTCTGATACCATGACTGTAAGTCTTGACTCATTTTATTAAAAGAGTATATATTATCAGCAGTTAAAAGTCATCTTCACAGTCTCCGAGTGTACATCTAGGTTCAGCAGCAGGAGCAAGGGGCTTACAAGATGAGAATTCCAGCCAGTAGCAAAACAAAAACACTTAGACAGACCACGACAGACCACAAGACTCAGAAAGCAGAAGAAACATCCCAGAATAAGCATGTGTACCTCCCCAAAAACTGAGAGAGAGAGAGAGAGAGAGACAGGTTGTAAGATATGTTCATAACAGTATAATGGTAAAAGAAAAGTTTATTAGAGCTGAGTGCAATAAGGGACTACGGCATGATTGACTATGGCAGCATAAAAAGAGAGAACCAGAACTAAGAGTCCCGAGCATTAACTGGAAGGTTATTTTATAACACAACACTGAGGCATGGACAGGACATAGCAGATAAAGAGTTAAATACGTAACTTAGAAAGACTAGATTCCACTTATTTAGAGTGCATAATTAGTGTCAATGTAAAACAGGTGCTCGTCAATTTGGACATGTGACATGCAAGTGCTGGGTTTTGCAGTCCAGTAGACTTAGATGGAAGTGTGACAGAGCCCTGCCTCTAAGGATCAGCTCCCAGCACTCCTGTCTGTCCATAAAGAAAGTTTGAATATGTACCCCCTGAAGTCATGGCAGCTGAAGACGTTTTCCTGTGTATGTGCCTCAGGGATGGCATGACATCCAAGGCCGTACACTGTGTGATGGCCATTGCGGAGTGGTGAGTCGGAGGCATGGTAATGACATTAAGACCCATGGGGGGAACCAACAGACTTTACAAAGCATGAGGGGGAAGTGACGTCAACTGCAATATCATTATATTATATTAGATCTTCGATAGATATTAGATGTATAAGATCATGCCCATCATCTAGTCCAAGTGATAATTCATTATTTAGTCTAATGATCAGAGTAAGAGAATGAAAACAACTGTAGCAACAGGGGAATTAACTAATGTAATAATTCATTTTATTGAACGTAACACACTTATTATTTGAACTCATTTTCGTATTGATATTTATTTCAGGTTGTGTGTGTTTATGCTATTTTTGGTTTAATTTTTCTTTTTCTATGTTAACATGAATAACAAACATCATCAGTGTTTTCTAGGGTTCTAAGGCTTAGATTTTACAACAAAAATCAGTGACTTCATATGGAACAAAGACACAACAGGGTATAAATAGAGAAACTAATCAGTGTCTAATAAAAACAATTTTAACATGTAAAAACAATGAATAATGGCATGACAGGACTGCAAACATGATCGAAAGCCAAAACAAAGGCTTGTGCCGCAAGTTTTATAAGAGCTTAAGAATCTCTACATTGAAACTACAATTAATGTCATAACCAAAATATAAAACAGAGCTCGGCAAGTTGCCAAAATTCTTAAATTGCACTTCTATTGAAAATATATCAGATGGAGAAATATGATGTAAAAAGTGTTTTTCCCCCTCTATTATAACAGTCACTCTGAGTAACTGGTTGGGAGAGAGTCCAAAGCCCAGAGCAACAGCTGGTACAGATGGAGTGAAAGTGGTGACTAGAAATAGTAACGTAGCTACAGGGTGAATTCAAGTTCAATTCAGTTCACCACAGCTGTCGCACATTCGATTCTGGGTAAGCATTCATAAACACCCAGTCCTGACTCTTCCACTGCAGTGGAATTGCTGGCCCCAAAACCCATAATGTCCTCTTAAGTTTCATTTAGAAATATGACTGAGACGAACCTGAAATCCCTTGAAGGCTGAGAGTAAATATCTTTGGCACAAGAGCTCCCCATAGAAATACATATATGTAGCAATGCTGTTAGAGGCAGTTTTCAGTTATTAAAATTTCATTAGGTTCGGGAGCAACACACATGAGTACACACTGAATTAAAATGAGCTTTTAATAAAATTTTTGCAATTAACTGAACAGTTATAACAAATGTATTTAATTTTTTCTGCATGAGCTTTCAAAATGTATATATTATATTTGTTTGTACTCTTGAATACATTTGAACACAGTTTCACATCCGTTAATTATTTAAAACTGCAAATGATACATCTAATCTAATCATCTAATTACTGAAAATGAGCATAACTGAAAAAGTAAAAGACTGTTTAAATATAGGGTCTCCCTCTTTATGGGAGAGAAATAGGGCAGCCAACTGGCACTACCTATAGCTGAAATGCAGTTTTTACTTGACGGACCAGAAAGGCACTGATATTGACAATGGCAAACCTGAAAATGCTGCATGTCAAACCATTTCAGTGTAGGCTGAATGTCAGGTGTATGACGAGAATGTTTTACTGCTAATGATAAAAGTCCTTAAGCAGTGAGATGTCAATCCCATTGTCTCTTTTAAGATACAATACACATTTTTTTTGAGTGCTCTTGATGCAAAAAATGTCAGCAGTAATGACAGATACCTCTCATTCATCCATTTATTTTCATATATTTGGACTGGAAACTGGAGTACCCAGAGGAAACCCACACATGCACAGGGAGAGTATACGAAGTCCACACAGAAACACCCCAAGCCCCATAATCAAACCCAGGACCTTCTTACTGTGAGGTTGACGGGCTAAACACTGCTCCACTGTGCCGCCCCAGACACCTCTCAGTAAAAAAAAAATCAAATCTGAAATTGAAAGAAACAGAGAAAATGAACTACAAATTCAGCACATCATCCCCAAATGGAAACCCATATGACTAGTATTTGAGTTAAAGGTAATAATATGCTCAAACAACACCATGCTGGGTCCACCAGAGGCACAAAATCCCAACATATCAGCAAATTCAAAAGATAGTGGTTCAAGAAATCTGAATCAGAAGTTGAGTATTTGTAAAAGAGATAGGCTGCTTAATATAATTCACAGACAGCACCTTTGAGCAAGGATGCATTGGCACATTGTAGATGCTGATTTCACTCGATTTGTTGACATTACTGACAGCTCCTCTGTACCCACTAGCAAGCACCCCAGAACTACTGCCTCAGATAAACAGGAAACTGCGACACTATAGATCACAAACTTTTTTGACAGTATGGTATATGACAGTGGGTAGAGAACACCCACAGCAAGGTGAAACCAGCCTAAAATGAAGACACACACAAAATATTTTCCCACTGAATTCACTCAATTCAACTTATAACAGCCAAATGAAAGATATAATACATTTACAGTTACATTTACATCATTTAGCAGACGCTCTTATCCAGAGCGACTTACAGAAGTGCTTTAAAGTCATTATCTGTGAATATATTCTTATACTGGTTTGTCAGGACACAGACTAAGTATACCATCTGTCAAGAACTCAGAGGATAGGTGTTGTGTGCAGATTATTTTATTTCATTTAATTTTTTTTTCCAATAATTTCCCTTGCAGGATTAATACAGCAAAATAATTATAAAAATTATTTATTTATTTTTTTACACCAAGTTCACTCACTTTCACAGGTTCAGGAGTAATTGGAGTAGTTTACTATTAAGCAGTTTCATTCTTTATTCATTAAGTCCTGCCAATGTACAAATACTGAACCTAGCTGTGTGTAACCGTCTGTTTGCTGTAGGACTTGTTTCACAGCTTGTTGTTTATAGAGCTGATTATAAATCAGGAGCAGGTGATTATGCATCATCAACAACCATAGAACTGAAGATCAGATCAGGGTTGGATCAGACTGGAGTTAACTACATCAGAAGTAATCATCTGCTGAGAAGAACACCACCATTCCTAACCCACACTGTTTGGTGGCGAGACGGAGGCGGTGTCTGGTGACGTCACGAGGAGGAAACACGCACTGTTTCGGAGCAGGAATCAAAACAACACACGGACACGCCCTCTTCTTCTGCTTCTGCTTCATGGGGCACGATTGTGGCTGTCAAAATGTCAAGACGGCGACAACGCGGATGATCAGCGGCCCGTGATCTATTTATTCTCTGCTTCTGTACACACACCTCTGTATGCGGTGGTGCGCGCGACTTCACGATGCCTGAGGTGAGAGGTGCGGACGGGCTTTAACGTGAACGTGTGTCGTTTCCTGTCGCGAGAGCGCAACACCATCATCATGCCGAGCCAGAAGAGCAACAAGGGGAAGAGAAGTAAACGCACTAACAGTAGCGGAGATGAACAGGAAAATGGAGCCTCTGCAGCAGCAGCAGCAGCAGCAACAACAGCAGCAGCAGCAGGAGGAGGAGGAGGAGGAGGAAGCGCAGTGTTAGTGGGAGCCACAGCCGCTCCTCCGAGCGGTAAACGAGGTACTAAGGGTTTAAGCCCAAAACATGCAGGGAGTCGGGTAATGCTGTGACATGGGGAGGAGGAGGAGAAGTGAGACTCGTTACTCTAAGATAAACCATCTCTTCTTGCACAAACTTGTCCTGTAGTCTTCAACATGGATAAACTGAACATTAGGCCAGAATCCTTGTACTGTAGCATGGGCCTCGAGGTGTACCTGAACCAGGTGTTCCTTTATTATTACAATCCCTTCTGCAACAGGGTGAAGGTTCTCACCATCTCATTGTAAGAGTGCATATTAATTAACCCGTGAACTTTTTTCTGTTTTCGTTTTTATCTTATTAGATTTCGGGCCTACGTTCATATTTAATGTGTATAAATGTGTATTGCATAATATTTTCTTTTGAGTGTCTGGGTTGTGTGGGTAGATTCCCCACGACGTGAGCGATAACACTGATTCACTCACACTGCACTACATCTGCTCTCTGCTCCATGGACAGAAGCACATTACTGAAGGTCAGACACAGGAGACACCGCGCTTTATTTGATTTGATGAGCTATTACTGGACACTTAATTGAAGAGCATCAGTGAAAAACAGAAACACACCTGAATTTTAAGACCTTTCTTATTTTTAAGCATTTCAGAAATTCATTCATTTATTCATTCATTTTCTAAGCCGCTTAATCCTAATTAGAGTCCCGGGGAGGCTGGCGCCCAATCAACCGACTCTTGTTGAGGGCGGGCTACACCCTGAACAACTCGCTAGGCCATCACAGGGCAACACACACAACCATTCATACTCACACCTAGGGAACGGCCATTTAGCCTATTGTGCATGTTTTTGGACTGTGGGAGGAACCCGAGTACCCGGAGGAAACCCATGCAAGCATCGGGAAATATGCAAACTCCACACTGAAACTCTCCTAGCTCGGGACTCGAACCCAGGCCTTCTTGCTGTGAGGCGTACGTGCTAACCACTGCACCACCGTGCGGCCCATCTCAGAAATGCAAAGGAAAATATTTATTGATATGAAACTTAATTAGGAGGCTTTCCATTGTACATAATGTATATGTGTACAGATTTACTGATTGTTATGTACCATGAAGTGAAGTATCAGTTACAGGGAAACATTGTTGATGTGTCTTGCAGAGGCCTTGTGTGCCACACCGCTCGTGTGCAGTTTGGGTCGTGCTGTTGACCTTGAGAAGGATGACTACCAGCGGGTGCTGTGCAACAGCGAGCATTGTCCTTATGGCAACTGGATGCATCTACAGTGTTTCTACGAGTGGGAAAGCAGCATCCTGGTACAGTTCAACTGCATCGGCCGGGCCCGCAGCTGGAATGAGAAGCAGTGTCGGCAGAACATGTGGACCAAGAAGGGCTATGACCTGGCCTTTCGCTTCTGCTCATGTCGCTGTGGTCAGGGCCATTTAAAGAAAGACACTGACTGGTATCAAGTCAAGCGCATGCAGGACGAGCGCAAGAAGAAAGTGGTTACTGAAAAAAGTAGTGGGAAGGCCAGTGGAGGAGGTGTCTCAGGAGGGGGTGGAGGGGAGGCCTCAGAGGAACTGAAGAAAAGCAAGTCATCCAATAAACTCCTTCACCGTAGTTCCAATCAGGACCTTCCACGTCGCCAGTCTGTGGATCGGCAGAACTCGCAAGAAAGGAGTCATGCGGTTGCCAGTATTGGGGTGAATCTGAGTGCACGCTCACCCACCGATTCACCTGGGCAGTCTCCACCGTTGGGCTTCTCATTCTCCATGCCTCAGACTGTCGGTGGACCACGCAGTTCACGACACCTAGGTGAATTCCTTAAAAACGCAGTTCACATGGAGAGCAACCGGAAGCACTTGCTGGTGGGAAGCATGGTCGGCCGGGGAAGTCTTCAAGCAGATCATGGGGCAGGCGGCTTGTGCCTCCCTCGACTTACTCAGGGGGACGGCCCAGTGCAGTTCTTGAGGAGGCTGGACCTCTCTGAGCTGCTCGCGCACATCCCTCGACATAAGCTCAACACCTACCATGTGCGCATGGAAGATGACGCCCAGGCTGGACAGGGTGAGGACTTGAGAAAGTTTATCCTTGCTGCACTTAGTGCTAGCCACCGCAACGTGGTCCACTGTGCCCTGTGCCACTGCATGCTGCCCATCTTCGAGCAGTTTCCACTAGTGGATGGGACCCTCTTTCTCAGCCCATCACGACACGATGAGATTGAATACGATGTGCCATGCCACTTACAAGGCAAGTATTTCTTATGCTCTAAGCTATGTTTATCATATGTTATTATGTTCGGACAGCGTATAATGTGGAATTTGCATGTTCCCACATGTTTGTGTGGGTTTCCTCTGGGTATTCTGTTTTTCTTCTACAGCTATAAGACATGCACATTAGGTCAATGATCTACTCTAAACCCCCTATAGGTGTGAGTGTGAATAGTTGTTTGTGCTCTATAATAGACTGGTCCCCTGTTTTGGGTGTAATCCTGCCTCTTACTTGAAGTCAGCAGGGATTGGGTCTAGTGTTCCCGTGACCCTGATGGATAAGCAGTACAAATAATGGAAAAATGAATGAATTGCACATATGAACTAGATGTCGGAAGTCAGAGCCCATCTCTTTCTCTTGTTATTGTAGTACTTTAGGAGGTACTGCAACTTTGCACTTCATTAGAAAATGTTTACAGATGTTCATTTGTTTAGGCTTCCTGAATACTGACAAGAATAGACATCATGACAAATATCAGAGAAAAGCCATTTCCATTAGATATTACACTATTAAACTTCTTGTAAATGATTGGTGATGTGTGTTGAATGCAGGAAGTCTCATAAAGGAAGATTAAGGACTAAAGTGCATAATTAATGATGAGAGATGAAGTAGGGATGAGAGATAAGATCAAAAGATCATATGACAATCTTTTGGAGTGGAATCATGATTAATTATTTTTCTCATTTCCGTTATGTAGACTATTTACTTCCAAACTATAAATAGTTTATAATTTTTACCTCTCAGCTATCAGGCTGGTGAGGTATCGGCTTTGCCTGCGTCCTTGCTGTCGATGTCCCCAACTTCAGCATTTAACGTACATCAGCATGCTATTCATGCTAACCTTTTGAAATAAGTGCCTCCATACTTGGGGCTCCCAGGTAAAGCTGGGGTCATGTCATGTTAACTATTTGCACTTGTCAACTATTTGCACATTTTACACTTGTGTGTGTGTGTGTAATACATTTACAGAATTTCAGCTGAAAATTCCAACTGGTTCCAAAGTTATGGTCCTAGCAAATTGGAACTTTCCACCCTCTTTTGCACTTACTGGATGACTATATTTTATTGAACATTTTTTTGATAGACTGTAACTTTAAATCTAGACAACATAGAAGTTTGAAACTTGGTAACTGCTAATTTTGGCCATTAGGTGCTTCATTATAAGGTTATGGGCATTCAAAAACTGAAAATTTTAAATTCCCAATAATGTTCCATATTTGATTGATAAAATGCAGCTGAGTGTGAAGCGACTGGGATGAGAATCAGCACCTCCAAGTCTGAAGCCATGGTTCTCAGTCAGAAAAGGGTGGAATGCTCCCTCCGGGTCGGGAATAAGGTCTTGCCCCAAGTGGAGGAGTTTAAGTATCTCGGGGTCTTGTTCACGAGTGAGGGA
>JAOUQZ010000024.1:5170031-5180659 GCA_028564935.1 Neosilurus hyrtlii
TGTGTGTGTGTGTGTGTGTGTGTGTGTGTGTGTGTGTGTGTGTGTGTGTGTGTGTGGGTGTGTGTGTGTGTGTGTGTTCTAACCACATCATACTTCTGTACCATTACTAGCTCGATCTACTTCATCTGCTCCAAATTACTCTACCACCAGCGCACCTATTAGTAAGTTTCAGTACCATCAGATTCACAGCTAAGGATTTATTATACACTTTATATCAAAATGACTCACATTCACCGTTGGTCAGATGGTATGGAGCCCCTAAAGGGACATGGGGGAAAAAAATAAAGGTTAGGTTTCTCGTGCGCACCAAAAACCTTAGGTAACCGGTGCACATGCGACAGTTTCTTGTGTGCATGAGAAAAAAATCTTTTTTTTCCCCATGTCCCTTTAGGGGCTCCGTAGATGGGAAAGTAAACTTTAGTAACACTTTAAAGTTAACTGTAAATTTTTATTCTGTACTTTAAAGGAAGTAAAGTTCATTTGTGTATTTTTCTCTTATAATTATCTTAATGACCTTTATGATCTTGCTGCCATTAAACTGGGATCGAGACCTGACCTTTAGTGACCTTTTGTGACCTTTTGTGACCTTTAGTGACCTAACATTGCACTATAACAGGTTGTTTTGGTTGTTAAAAGAATTTAAAGGAAATGTCAGGCCAAAAACTCTCTTAAATTAAACATTTGCATCAGAGGTGCTTTCACATTTACAGCATTTAGCAGACGCTCTTATCCAGAACGACTTACAGAAGAGCTTTAAAGTCACCATCAGTGAATATTTTCTTATACTGGTTCGTCAGGACACAGACTAAATATTCCATCAGTCAAGAACTCAGTGGATAGGTGTTGTGTGCAGGTTTTTGTGTGTGTATGTGTGTGTGTGTGTGTGTGTGTGTGTGTGTGTGTGCGTGTGTTGTGTGTGTGTGTGACATAGTGCTAATCTAAGTGCTTTTTACTCGATTCATTATAAAAATAAAGGTATACTGAGAATATCAAAAGTATAAACACACCCCTGAATTTTCTTTCATCTGCAGATATCTAACAAATGTATAACCAAAAAAAAGTTTTCTCCCTGATTCCCTCCATCATGATTACACCCCTAGTCCCAGTTGAAGAGAAATAGATCCTTTAAGTCGATGCCGCCGGGCTTCACTGTGATTCCGGGGTTTTCTCTCCGTGATGAACGCGCTTTGGGTATTTTGTCTGTGAAGCTCTGACATGGTCTGATGAGACTGGAAGATATTTTGACACACGGAACAGGAGTCTCATCTCCTGATGATTCCTGATCCCCCTACAACATTTAGATTTTTTTTTTCACTCAATCACTTTTCATTTTCGCTCACAGAGACCCCACATGTTTATCAGGGGTGTGGAAACTTTTTTGATATTCCCAGCGTACAACACCTCATCTGTCTTTGCTTTGCATTACTTTTCAGCTCGGTGTTGCTTTCTCGGTACGTGTGCTGATTCACCCTCAGCCTTTTTGTTAATCGTATTGTCCACGCCAGCATTTTTTCAAACCATCCTTTATCCGCAGCTGCTGCTACTAACCCGCTCTCACAGCACGCCGCTAACGGTAAGCACAACCTCTCTTCTCATGGAAGTCTTGACATGCTTGTCGTCACACCGGGGTGGTTGCAGGGGATTAGTGGTTTTCTTTCCCACCCACAAATGATGTTGTTGATGCTGATGTAGCATTTTTAGCGTATTAGCGGTGGTATATTCTACACCCTTCACTGTAAGAACAAGAACTACAATACAAACACTTACAGTCCCTGCATTTAATGTTCCATCAAAAAATTACACACAACGCAATGATCTTATTATTTATTATAGTTTATACTGTAGGTTCATCTACATCCAGTCTTTTTTGTATACACATTTACTTTATCTATATATTTGGTTCATGGTTGAATGCAATATAAAATATAAATATCTTCACTGACGTCCTTCAGATTTACAATTTTTTTATTTTTTATTTGGAGGGGGGGCACTTTTTTGCTTTTTTTGCTGCTTTTTTAGGTTATAAACTTATAATATTACTTCTCTCTTCATCTAATTTATTTAAAAAATATGCATTTGAACCTGGTTCCTTCAGCCTGGTAATTAGTAAACCTGGTTTGGGGAACAATGGTGTAGCTGTTAGAAGGTCCTGGGTTCGAGTCCCGGGATCAGCGAGGGCATTTCTATGGAGTTTGCATGTTCTCCCCATGGTTGCACAGTCCACATCCTCCCACAGTCCACATACATGCACATTAGACTAATTGGCTGTTCCCCTAGGTGTGAGTATGAATGGTTGTGTATGTTGGCCCTGTGATGGACTGGTGAACTGTTTAGGGTGTACCCTGCCTTTGCCCAGAGTCAGCTAAGATAGGCCTCAGCCTCTCCGTGACCCTAGAAGGTTAAAGCGGTGAATGCAAGAAAGAAAATATTCATTTTATTTATTTTCATGGGGAAACTCTAAAAGTCAGTCCTGATGGTTAGCTGTGATTACCTGAAAAAATGTTGGATTCAGCTGGTTACATCCTAAACTCGACTTTTATCATTACAATTCCAAACATATCCTGAAATGGATCATGTTCATTTAACTGATTTTACTCGTTTTAATGAGAGTACAGAGCCACAAAACTTCTAAAAAACTGTCAGTGTCCAAATACTCTTTATATTTTTTACTTGAATTTTATTATCGTGTCTGAATCCTGTTCTTGTGGCTCCGCCCACTCCGTCGTCTACACCACCTCTCTGACTGTACGAAAAACACGGATTTTTTTTTCTAATTTTGCACGTGAGTATCCTGCCTCATGGAGATGCACCGATCATCGTGTTTTATTCCCTGTATGAATAAATCAACATGTGACAGGACACGTGAGAGCTCCACCCCTGGGTCTGGTTACGGTTCAGACACGCCCTAGTTTTTAATTAGTTAAAATTAATTGGTCATCAGGTCCAGTATTTATTGATGCTATACCTCACATTATTAAAACTTTAAAGCAACAGACGGAATTTTTTTTCACTCCTGTAGTTTTTGTCATAAGTATGATTGTTCCCCAGATTTCCCATGATCCTTTGGTAAAAAAAAAAAACGCTAGCCTGGCTGATATGTGTCTGATTTGCTGAAATCTGCAGAATCTGTTCAGCACTGAAATTTCCACATTTTTTAATTTTTTTAATTGAAAGACGGATGAATGTATGTACAGATCTATCAAACTCTTTTATATTTACGGTGTTGTATATGATCCTAATAACACACTGCTTTCTCCATTCTTGATGTCCTTTGTCTATTGGCTGGCACAGAGAAAGGGACAGCTGTGTTTTTTTGGTCATTGCTGCGACTACCTCCTCCACGCTCAGCAGCCCGACCCTCTGCTCCGCCCCCTTCTCAGCCCCCGTTCGCTCCTGCTGCTCGCAGTTCCAAAACCTCTCTTGGCTTTATCTCCACTCCTCTCATTTGGCCTATAAGAAAGAAACCGGAGACCACTGTAACACAGGCTCCTAAATACCCTGCTGTACATATGACTAAAGCGCCTCTCTTACTGACCAAAAGTCTAACACACATGTCTCCTGAACCCAGACTTTCTGATGCACTAACCCACGCCAAGAAAACTAATTTTACAACTCGAAGACCAACCTATTCACACGTACTGGGGCCTCAAAACCAGACTGAAAAGGTTGAGCCTTTGCATTTGGTATCAGTCAGTAATCGTAAGAGTAAAGCTTTGACTCCGCAGTGGGACCGGAGCGAGAGCAGCGAGAACAGCTCTGAAGAACTCGATTTTCCATCAGGGTTCGACTCGGACTCATTTCTGTACGATCTTGATCTGGATGACAGCATTTACAGTTTATTTGAGTTTGATTCTACCTACTCTTCAGAAGAAAGCCCTGCCACCACTAGGCCGAACATGTCACTGTTAGAAAAGCCGAGTGTTCCCTCTTCCACACACAATGCCCCCTTTGAGCACCGCGAAACACAGAACAGCTCGATGCTTATCAAAGCTCTGGCAGGGTCAGGTGTGCAAATGAACCAATCTGGACCGAGTGGATTAACTGGACAAACAACAGAGCCTCCGTCCCTCTGGAGACCAGCACTGTCCCCGACCTCCTCCATCTTAATGAGCACGGTGCGCT
The DNA here is from genome assembly GCA_028564935.1 of Neosilurus hyrtlii. NCBI lineage: Eukaryota > Metazoa > Chordata > Actinopteri > Siluriformes > Plotosidae > Neosilurus > Neosilurus hyrtlii. Next base: position 5,174,154 of record JAOUQZ010000024.1, read on the forward strand.
GGGATCTCCCGGAGGTTACAGGTACTTCGTGTATCTCTACAGATATTAAGAGGAATCAACAAGGGTGTATGTGGGTGTCTCCTTTAACACAACCCACAGTCAGTGCACACGGGGCGAGAGGAACTTACAGCAGGATAGTGATGTCAGAGACGTGGTATAAATTTACAGAAAGTACTCCCAGCATGGCTCCATCCCCGACATATTCCTCTGATGATATGCCTTATCAAACAGGATTGTATACAGAACCTCTGTCAGGTAATCAGTACCGTTACCAAAGTTCAGCAGAGGTGTTTCCATCTTTATATATCAGCGCGATGCCTGAGCTGGAGGTTCAGCGTGAATACACAATCAGGCCTAGTCTGTTATCACGTACTCCTGTTTCCTCCGCTCCAACATTTAACCTGGCTGTGTCCCAATCAGACAATCTATTTATCACAACCCCAAACCCACACAATATCCACTTTAACCCTTCGAGTACCCTTAGCCCTGTTGCTTCCTACCTGGTTACTGATGACACTATTGGTGCATTGTTGGTGGCCGGCCAGCGCCTGGAACCATCGCATGTAAACATACCTTTAAACAGTGATAATTCTAACAGCCCGAGTATACAGACTTTTAAAACCACAAGCACTACGTCCAGCACTGATTACCATCCAATTAATCCAACAACCACTTGCTGTCACGATAGAACCATCGTACCCATTACAACCATTACAGAGCACACTGGAACCAGTACACTTCCTATCTCACAGTCTACAGTCTCACTGATCTCCAGCTCAATTTCCTCAATGAGGTCAAGTATAACTGCGAGTGGAGCAGATTTATCAAACCCAGCAGGTTTTTCTGAAATAAGCAGTGGATTTCATCACGTCTCCACCTTTCCCAGCAGACAGTCCTGGTCTGCAACTTTACAGCCAAGTGTACATAGCCTTGGTCTCAACATTCACCCGGTGGATCCTAGCATAGAGAGTGAAGACCTTCGGGATATTAAACATGCTCCGTTCTCAACAACAGAGCAGCTTTTTCACTTGGAGAATGAATCAGCAAAGCCTTCAAGCGACAGTTACAATGTCCCGATTGTTCAGCCCATCAGCACAGATAAAGAAATGCATCCATCTCCCCCGGCTGATTTCCACCACTCCTTTGTCTCCACAAATGGCACGTTTCCTCTGGCCTCCACTCCTCGAGGAGTCATTGCAGTGCCCACAGATGCCACCCATGAAACCGCCCCGGACTCCCCTGAACTGATCTCGTGTCCATGTGAAATGGGTTTTTATGGTTCTTGTCATTGTGGACTTTCAACTGGGAGCAGTATGTTTTCCAATAACGTAGATCTTAGAACCGAGATCTTCCTTTTTATATCTTTAGAGCTGCTGATCACAGAATGATGGTTTAAAGGGAAGAAAGAATCAACTTGTCCTCTTTTCCAGATTTTAAAAGCATCCTGATTGGGTTTTAGTGCGGTAGAAAGAAAATAACAATAGTTTTCACCACAATTAATAAGTAAATAATTTCTGTATGGTTTTCATGCTGCAGTAGTTTCTCCTCATGATTTATGTTTTTCGTTTGTTTGTTTGTTTGCTTGTTTGTTTTCAACTTTCTTCGGAGACCGGGATAGCAAATGTTTCTGGATCTGAAAAGTGCTTTCATGGGTTTTTTATTTTAAATGAAAAATAAGTGATTATAAAGTTTTTACTCTCATTTAAACTTTATGTTGAATTGATTTGTCTTATTTGTCTCCTAAGAAGGTTTTAGCATGAAGTAGTGATGCACTAATAATCATTTTAAAGACATGACTGCCACCTAGTGATGGCTGTGGTGCATAGCAGTGGGATGCTGAAGCAGAGGGTTCTGTCAGTTGAAAAAATAAAACTTCTCTTTCAAATTTAAAAGGTCCATATTTAAACTTTTTACTTCTGTTACCTTATAAAGTTGGCAGATTTTGCACCTAAATAAATAAATGAATAGATAAATAAATGGGCGGCACGGTGGTGCAGTGGTTAGCACGTCTGCCTCAGCAAGAAAGTCCTAGGTTCGATTTCCAGGCTCGGGGTGTTTCTGTGAGGAGTTTGCATGTTCTCCCTGGGCTTGTGTGCATTTCCTCCTGGTTTACTGGTTTCCTCCCACAGTCCAAAAACGTGTACAGCTGATTGGCTGTTCCAAATCACCCCAAGGTGAGTGTGAGTGTGAATGGTTATGTGTGGGTGTTGGCTCTGTGATGGCCTGGCGAGCTGTTCAGGGTGTACCCCACCCTCGCCCAGAGTCGGCTGAGATGGGCTCCAGCCTCCCCACGACCCTAATTAGGATTGAGTGGCTTATTCAAATGAATGAATTAATAATAAATAAATAAATAAATAAACAATTTCCTTTTTTTAAAAACATTTGTGAAATCGATGGCCTGTTTTTTTTCTGCCTTTAGAATCGAGTTGTTAAACTTTTCCAGAGTGAAATTTTACACCAAATCTTCGTCCTGCAACCTACATGCAAGTGATAAGTACCAGGAGTTAATGGGAACCGGTGTGTCACAAGGGATTTCTGGCTAACGCCGAGTCAGTCACATACAAGCAGCTCTGACGGAGAGAAAGCACTTGGTTCCTCATCAGTATGAACTTGTGCCTGTTTCCTGAAGCCATCCTGGATTTAAATGCTGATCCGATATGTTGAAGTTATTTATTCTTGGTTGTTTTAGTACAAACGAAAACAGAACGATGAGATTGACTCGGATTGTGAAGCTCGTCGTACTTGTTCATTCACTCATTATTTGATTTTCTAAGCCGCTTAATCCTTATTAGGGTCACAAGGAAGCTGGCGCCCATCTCATCCGACTCTGGGCGAGGGTGGAGTACACCCTGAACAGCTCACCAGACCATTGCAGCTCTTTGTAACTGCAGATGTTCATTTTCATGACTGACTGTCGATCCAGTACCTTAAAGATCAGATATCATCTCCATTTTCAGATCTTTATTTTACATTTGGATCACCAAAGTTCCTAATCCATGTGAGGAAAGGCCAGCAAATCAGAAGGCCCAGCATTCTGTGATGCACGTGTGCTCCCCAAACATAAAACCTTGAGTTTATGGCTCAAACAGCCCAGGTGGAAAACTTAAACATGGTTATTTGACACTCTGGCATCGTTTAAGGCGGCTTTTCAACACTGCAACAATAGTTATGGGTCAAAAATATGGAAAAAGCTTCAAACCTCCTCTTTAAGTAAAAATCACAGCTAAGTAAATGCACCAAATATATAATATTATGACGTAATAAATAAACAAGCTGTAACACACACGGCGCACAGCATCGCAGATCTCACTCAAATATATTCTTGAAAGCTGATGAATATAAAACTTGACCAATTCTGCAAAAGTGTGTGTTTATTTATTTCCAGCATCATTAGCTGCTATGCTCAATTTAATTAAATGTAATGTGATACACACTGAAATGTCTCAATTATATTAGTGCAATTATATTAGATCAGCACTCCTCAACCAATCAGATCAGTGGGCTGAGCAAACAGTTATATAATGTTCTGTTATTGTTGTGATATATATATATATATATATATATATATATATGTATATATACAATGATTATATATATACATACATATATATATAATGATTAAAGGAAACCAGTTTTTATTATATGGGCCTTTAAATAATTTTAAATAATTTAAAAATGCAATTTTGGACAAAAAGAGTAAACAGTTATTTTCCTACTGCTGTGCTACACAGACCACTGCATGACTAAACAATTCCATCATTACGTACTATTATCATCTTTATTCTCTTTATGAAACTGATCTTCATCTTCGTTTCTGTTGGTTTTCAGAGTTTACCTACTACAGGGTCTCCCTCACTCTATCAGATGAGCACCAGATTACAGATGAATTCATAGCACAATGGGTATGACTGGATATCTCCTCCACATCTGTATAGAGATAAAATAAGACACAACACACCTGGATTTGGACTCCAGGTCATTTTATTTTTAAACCACAGGGTGGTGCTAATACTTTCACCTCTATTCAGTTCATACTGTACATATGTGTGTTTGTTTCTTTGTACCTTCCTATAGTTGAACCAGACAATTCAGAACTGGAACAAGACGATTTATATTACTAATGTCAGGTGAGAAAGGTTTGATAACTGTCTGAGGGCCCCAGATATCAATTTACAGATATATTCGTTTTGTTTTCTTCACCAGGAGGTTATGTTTACACCTGTGTTTGTTTGCTTGTTTGTGTATTAGTGAGTTGTGTAACTCAAAATGTTATGCACAGATTCTTATATATTTTTTTCTAGAGTAGGGTCTGGCACAAGTAACAAACCATAAAATTTTGGGTGGGATTTATTCATGAGTTCTTTAATGAGATGCCCACTAGGGGGAGACATTTCATTAAAACTGTGCCAAGTTATAATAAAACCCAGCTGTTCAAAATAGACTCACATGAGGAAGGATTTAAAGTTTGAAGTTCAACGCAGTTTAAAATGCAGCAAAACAATAGTGATCATTATGTTGTAATGAGGTTGTACTGAGGTTGTATTGAATGCAGTTCACAAAGGTTGCGAAAGGTGATGACATGGCAGCTACAAGTTACTGTACATTATTTATACATAGCAAGTACATTGTACATACAACATTTTATAAATATCATGGTTTAAAGCATGATGTCCGCTGTCACCCCATATGAGGCCAGTTTTAGGCAGATTTTTCAGGCTAATCAATGCTTATGTCACTGTAATCCATTTGTGCCTGGCGGAGGTACCTAGCGCTTTATTAGTGACCCTTTAGTTTTGTTAGTGTTCTTACTGAAACATTTTCTTTTTTCCAGCTTTCTGCCCAGCACTGACCCGCCCACAACCACAGACAAGAGGTAAAGTATCACACCTCTACTTTATACGTATATATTATATACACACTGTACACTCCTTCTGTCGTATGGGAATGAATCTCTGGTGTTTTTGTAGATATTCTTGTAAGGCCCTGCTGGTGTATAGAAACACTACAGGCAAAATTCTGACCAGCAGTGACATCGAGAACATGCTGAAGAACGCCCCTGCCCGCTTTTCAGTGGATACTATCACTGTAAACACAGTTGGTATGAACTTTAATCAACTTTCAGTCATTTTTAAAATACAGCAGATAAATAAGATGAAGATATTATTTTGATCTTCAGTTAAACATTTGAATGGATTTTCAGTAATATTTTGTAATGGTGAAGTGATACAATCTCTATCTTTTACTATTTTCTTCTCCAGAAAACTGTCATGCGGAGGAAACTCCACTGCATTATAAATGGCCAGAAAGCAAACCATCAGTCACTCATTTCATCCCCTGCTTCCCGTATAAAGCACAGAATGCGTCTCGGACGTGGTGTGTAGATGTTATAATAACACCATCTCCACCTGAGAGTGTGAGTGTGTGTGTGTGCGCGTGTGTGTGAATGTTTCTTGAGTATTTTTTTCTCTCTCTCTCAGTATAATCATCCCAGAAAATTTCACCTCAATCTGGGACCAGCCAGACCTCGTAGACTGTAAGGATATAGAAGATATCAAAGTTTCACACGGTGACTTTTTTCTCTTGAAATGAATAATTTGTTGAAAATGAAAATGAATTTATATCAAATAAATTATGTGTACTTGCTTGAAATAGAAAATGCTGCAGAGGTAGCCGTTCAACTCGCTGACATCACAAGCACTGAGCTTTCGACTGCGGAGCTGACAAAGGTCGTTACTGTGGTGACGAAACTGGTGAACGTAGCCCGAATTAACGTCAGCTTGGCTTCCACTGTTGTCACCATCATTTCCAACGTGATGATCAGCACCAATGCCGTGCAGCTTGCGGCCTCCGAAATGTAGGTCGTCAGACGCAGGTCCTTCAGAATACTCTAAAACACTAACTGTAAATAAAATTAGAAAAATAAGGAATAGAAAAAAAGACTAAAAAGTGATATGATGTAAAATAAACTTAAAAGAGATCTTTAAAAATATGCTGATGACACATTAAATCTACCTAAAGATTGTTCCAGACCAAGTTACACCCCTTTATACATCTATGATTCAGCGCAACATACTGTAGTTACGTAAGTCTGTCAGACAGTGGCGCTGGACTTAATTTTACTCCAGTGTTGATCTGATATCACACAACGCCACTGGGCGTACACCAGTGTTTACAGTACACTCACTTCTGCTGAATTTTCATGCATATGTTCTGAAACTCTTTCGTTCTGCCCCTGTGTTCAGGGCACTGAGAACCGTGGACAAGCTGGTGCAGAAGATTGAGTTTGATGGTCCCACCCTGACCATCACATCCAAGAACCTTGCAGTGGGAATCTCCGCTATTAACAGCAGCGTTTTTAGCGGGGCCAATTTCAGTGCTTTTGTAGCTGTAAATTCCTCAGATGTTCAGGTAGGGTTCATCTCCATCCTGTCTGTTAATGTGTGTGTGTGTGTGTGTGTGTGTGTGTGTGTGTGTGTGTGTGTGTGTGTGTGTGTGTGTGTGTGTGT
>JAOUQZ010000024.1:5224281-5240807 GCA_028564935.1 Neosilurus hyrtlii
CACCCAACACTCCCGACCCCCAACACTACTGACCCCCAACACTACTGACCCCCAACAGCCAACACTACTGACCCCCAACACTACTGACCCCCAACACTACTGACCCCCAACACTATTAATGCAGTACCCAACACTACTGACTCCCAGCACCCAACACTACTGACCCCTAATACTACCGATCCCAGACACTACTGACCCCAGCAGTGATTCTCAACTGCATTTTCAGCAGCAAGAAAACTGAACCTGCATCATGTGACAAATGACCTCTGTAGACTGTAGGATTAAAGGGGGTATTAAGATCAGACGTGCTGTAAACCACCTCTAAAAACCTGAACACTCGGATTTCTCACCTCCCGAGTTCATCCATCTCCTCTTCAGGAAGTATTTCATCATCCAACTCATTAATAATCACCGACATTCCGCCAGGAGCAAAAGAGTGCAGCGCTTGGTGTAAAACTAACACGACATTCATAACACTTACATCAAAAATCCCCAGCAGTCTCACCTGTCCACGTGGACTCGTCCCTCTGTGCGCGAGAGTAGAAGATGTAATCAACAGTGAGGGCCGTGCGCGAGTGGCAGGTGGTGATTTCTCGATGCCCGCTCTCTTTCAGGAAGTGAGAGTACACCGAGGTCAGCTTCAACCCATGTTCGATGTGGGGTGTGTGCAAGCTGCTCAAGTTAAACAGAGGAAATTATTCTTCATCATCAACATCATCATCATAGAAGTGTAAAGAAGAAATCTACTAACACACCACCACACAGCACATCTGAGAAAAGGGCAGTACGATGGATCAGTGGTGACGGATCCGGGTTACTGATCTGAGGGTCGGGGGCTCAAACCACAGGAGCACCATGCTGCCACTGTTGGGCCCTTGAGGAAGGCCCTTAACCCTCAACTGCTCAGTTGTATGAAGAATGATAAAATGTAAGGCGCTCTGGATAAGGGCATCTACCAAATGCTGCAAACGTAACGCTGTTTCCTCTGTACTACTACCCCTTATACAGGAAGTAAATCAGAATGTACCCTTTATTCGACTCCGGCTGCTCTTCATCAGGAACTGCTGTAAAAAAAACAAACACAGTTTGAGAGTTTCTTAAACACTGGACTCATCTTTACTTCACATTCCAAACAAATTCATTTAACTGATAAATCTTACAAAACTCCTGATAAACAAGTGCCATTAGACGTAAACAACACATCATATCACCACAACCTGGGGGCAATAGGGCTGAGCGATATAACGATAAACGATCATTATCATGATATATGTGATATTTATATCGTCAGCAACTCAGTATCGTGATTTATCGGAAATAACGTCACATTAACTCATTTAATCTGCAGAGTTTTTACCCGCATGATTACATCAGAGGAGATACAGTAGAACGGGGCGTGGTATGTTGAGCTATTACAGTCATATCTGTGGCAGAAGTGCAGGAGCAGAGAGTCACGAGGTCACAGGTGGAAAAACAACAACAGGGCTTAATTAATCCAGGACTGGGAGCAAACATCAGAAGAAAAAAAAAACCATACAGAGAACAAGAACAAGCCGAATGCAGACGCAGCGCTGGAGCTCGTGAACGAACGCACTGTTTTGGGAACGAGGTGTGTTTAAGCCAGCTGTTCGAGGAACTGAGTGCAGATGTGTACAAGTGACAGTGAGCGCCCCCTGGTGTCTGTATGAGCTCATGTTCTTCTGTTTCTGAACATTACTTTCATCCCATAACATATCATTAATGATCAATATCCATATCGTGATATCATTTTAACTCACATCGCCCAGCCCTGTGAGCACTCCTTATTTTAAATAGATAACAGAATAATTTAGACAACAAGACAAACAGAACATAGCAGTAAGTTACAGCAGAGTTCACAGAACGAGTAATAACCCTTCAGTAATAAAGAGTGACGAGTCACACCGTTGGTTTGGGATTCGTACTGACACAGCGGGGAGATACCGAGGCTGGAGGGCCAGAGGGGTGAGGTGAGGATCCGCTGCCCTCGAGGGCTTTCTTCCTGTCCTGATACCTGCAACAGGAAGTGGAAATGAGAGACAGAAGCAAGGGTTCCGTGTTAGAAGGGACAGAAGCTGTAACCAGCTGCAGGTAAGATTTCCTCGAGATGCTCAGTGAGACTGGGTTATGTAAAGTAATCGCTCTGTACTGGACCAATAACAACACTGTAATAATGTATAACACTAATCACTCAAACATACTGATTTAATTATCCGTACATCAAATACCGTAATCTTATGTGATTAAACTACTGTTTATATTAAACAATCAGAGTTTCCGATATTCATACATGTGTTACAGTCCAGCAGTTTCCCATCAGAAGGAACTAGCACAAGTTAGCGAGTTAGCACTCTAAAAGAAAACACAATCAAATTCAAAGATGAGACAAAAAGTGTGTTTAGGATTTTGATCAAGAAAAAAAAATCAATAAAAATTAAACACAAAGCCTAAAAGTTCCTTTATTACATTAAAACGTGTTCCAAACCCCTAAAATCAATTAGTGTTTTCCTCCAACATCACACTGCTCATTCCATCGGCAGCACCGGTCTTTTACATCACTCCCTCTTTACCTCACACTCCCTTTACAGTCCCATCATGTTATGTTTACAGTTAAAGATACTAAACCCCGTCACGCTCCACCATGTTCCCGCTAACAGTACGCAGTAACAGCGTAACTAAAACCTAGTAGGGATTGGAGTAGTACAAGCATGGTGCAGACTTCTTGAACGGAGATGTAGAAAGAATTAAACTTGCAGAACTATTGAAATGGACAGTAGGGACGCAGTGAGAACACGGTAAGCGCGTGGGGTTGATCTGGTTGGTCGCAGTAAGAACACATGGGACGCGGTGAGGGTGTGACCATGCAGATGGTAAGAAATTAGTGGGAACATGTTCAGTGATAACCTGACATGGACGGAGGAAAATGGCAGGGGTTTTATTGGACCACGCCCCCACTGCATTCATCCAAATTTTCAGGATGCCGCGCGCTCTTCATGGCCCTGGTCTGACTATGATGGAGCTGTTACAATGCAAAAAAATCAACCATGTGATTTGCCCCATAAGGAGAGGCCACACACTCGTATGAGAAGTAACGTGTTGACCAGTAAAGAATGAAGCAATTTATTAACAACTGACGGAGCCTCTCACCTTCCCAATGGGCATGCCGACATACTCCAGCTTGCTGTGAGTGATGAAGGTGTACAGGGGACTTGCAGGCACCGAATTAAAGTCCCCACATAGCAGTACAGGGCAGATCGTTCCGTCGTCATGACGGCCCACACGACTGATCTCTGCCAGCAGGAGCGCCAGCTGTGCTAGCTTGATGTCACCACGGCGTGGGTTGTACAGCAGGTGAGTGGTGACCACGCAGACGTTGTGAATAGACCCTGACGCCCCCACAGGCTTTAGGACCACAATTAAGCCCACGTTATCCCGGTCCAGGATCGGAATCCCCTGCCGAAAAAACTCCACAGGGTGACAGGACAAGAGCGTGAAGCAAGACTTCTTAAAAGCTACCATGCAGCCATCGAGTTTATGGCCAGTTCGGCGTTTGTACTCACAGTGGTAACCTGTAAAAATAAATACATTTTCAAAAATTTTAATAAAAATGTTTTTTCATCACCTTTAAATCGAGTACAACATTAAACACCTGAGCAGCATGATTTAGTGCAGGTAAGGTCAGATACCTAAATGTTCTAGGCTCGGTTTAATCTGCTTCTGATAGTGATCCTCCTGCACCTCCTGGAGACACATGATCTACAGAGACAAATGGACTTCAAACACTAAATATATAATCATATTTTAATAATAATAATAAACATTTAATCACACAAAATATATCTAACATTCATTACACACCAAAAAAATCCTAAAGCCTTAATGTAAAAGTGCATTTGTTCTTCAAATTGCTCTTTAATCAAAAACAATGGCAACACATTAGATTACAGTACAGATAGAATAAAGGTGAGACTCCCTCACATCTGCAGAGTGAAGCTCCAGCTCCGTTAGCAGGTTGGAGAATCGATGGCACCAGTCCAACACACCCGGGTTACAGTGTTTATAAAGGAAAGGATTGCTGAGCAGGAGTTCTTGAGACAGGATGTTGTAGGACATTACTGAGAAATCAAAGGGTTTAACACTTGTGCTTACACAGCTCTCAGTAAGGTCCTCCCACTGCCTCCTTAACTCTGTAATAGAAATCAGATACACATTAATTATTATTAATACAATCAGAAGATCAGAATGTAGACACATTGCTGTATCACGGCACAGTGATGTAGTGGTTAGCATGTCCACCTCACAGCAAGAGGGTCCCGGGTTCAAATCCTGAACTCAGTGAGAACATTTCTGTGTGGCGTTTGCATGTTCTCCTCATGCTTGCGTAGGTTTCCTCTGTGTATTCCAGTTTCTTCCCACAGTCTAAAAACATGAACATTAGACAAATTGGCTATTCCAAGTTGCCCCGAGGTGTGAGTGCAAATATTTGTTGGTGTGTCGGCCCTGCAAAGGTCTGGTGAGCTGTTCAGGGTGTACTCCGCCTTCACTGAGAGTCGGCTGAGATAGGCTCCAGCCTCCCCACAACCCGAGTAAGATGAAGTGGTTTGGAAAACGACTGAATGAATGAATGCTGTATCATCACCTGTTTTACGCCCTGTACGGTCCGGGTCCGGGCTCGGGGAAGGTTTCCCAGAAGGAAGCTGCAGATCAGTGCTGATGTCCTTCAGCCATGCAGGAGTGAAGTCCCGTCTCTCTCTGGAAGCTGAGCGTTTAGAGCCGACCTGCACACCTTCACACGCCACACTTTTTCTCCTCTTAACAGGAGGCTCTGAATCAGACTTCTTCATCAGGCCAGCAGGCAGATGGAGCTGTCGTGGATGATCAGTGCTGGGAAACTCACTCCAGGAGAAGAGACTGGGAGGTCTGGGGGAAGTGAAGGTCTGTCTGATGATGGCAGGAAATCTCCAGTGCCACTGTCTCCAAATCCAAGCAGCAGCAGCAGCAGCTGGAGCAGAGCCCACTGAACTCAGGGGTGGCACAAACATGGGGACACTGTTAAAAACACAACAGACTGGCCTCAGTTACCCCACCAACTCAAAAACAAATAGAAAACCTTTGGTCCATCAAGCCAGGGCTGTGAGGGTGCTATGAGAGGGGACACAGCATTCCTTTGCTTGAAGGATAATTGTACAGTTACAATGCGTTATATAAGATACATCCACAAACACCACAAGTACAGAACCTGAGTATGTGAGCAGAAGCACAATAAAACAGTCATGTGCAACTGAGACGCCACAAACAAGCGAGCTAGCATGATGTTAGCTAACTAGCATGATGTTAGCTAACTAGCATGGCTTACTTCGGGGTTGTAGGTGGAAAGGCATAGTTTACACTCGGGTATCGATACATAAAATAAAGTATTTGGTATAATATATTCCTTAATAACGAGTAATAAACCCAGATTTGAAGTATAACTGAGATATTAAAAAAACGGCCATAAAAAAATTAGCGTGTCCCATGAAAATGACGTCACTACGGAGGCCCGAGTGGAAAAACAGGAAGAGCGGAGCAGGTGAACAACATAATAAGAGAGGAACCTGAGCCCCACCTTTAAACTCTTACAAAATAAAGTAAAATAATTTAACCGGGTTGAAATTTTATGTTTATTTTGTCATCACACACTTATATATATATATATATATATATATATATATATATATATAAAAATATTCATCCACCCATCTATCTCCCTGTGAGGAGTTTGCATGTTTACATTTATTTACATTATGTAATTTATACCACTGAGCAGATGGGGGTTACGGTCCCTGCTCAGGAGCCTATCAGTAACAGATTGCTGGGCCTTGGGCTTGAACCCCAAACCTTTGAGTCAGTAACACAGAGCCTTAACCACTGAGCCGCCACTACCTGGGCAGATTGTCCCTGTGCTTGTTAGTTTTCTCCCACAGTCCAAAAACATGCACATTAATTCACTGTCCTAAATTCGCCACTGGTGTGAATGTGAGTTTGAACGGTTGGTTGGGTCTGTGTTAGTCCTGTAATAGTTCACCTGTTCAGACTGTGACCCCGCCCCCTCTCACCTGAACTCTTGGATAGGCTCCAGCTTCCCCTCATGATGGGTGAAAGCTACAGATAATGGATGAATGGATCTGTAGATAACCGAGAGTTCAGAGTCAGAGTTCAAACTCATCTGTCTTAAGTCAAAAATAAACTTGCTGTTCGCCACTTCAAACCCGTTCGCTATCCGCTTCAAAATTCATTCACATGCTGTCCAAGTGGCTGTTGAATCAGGTTGGTGGCTTCAACTCTCAAAACCCACTTCTACACTGAAAATAAAATGTTAAAAAATATGCATTTCTATATTTTTTGTATTAACAATAAAACACTTGAAGTGACTGAAGCATCAGCGCTGTTAATGGCCCAAATATGTTCTTTAATTTAAGACATTACTCTTTATTTTGCAAGGTTGAACAGTTCTACCCCCTGCACAGAGGGGACAGAGCCTTCCAGTATAACTCACAGGAATAAAACACTAATCTGAAAAATTCATTTCATGTTTTTTTTTTAAATATTGTTAAATATTAACACTTGTACAGACACATCACAAGGTTAGGATCAGCACTGCTGGAGGTTCACAGAGTAAAGCCAGCACGGCCAACGTGAGACTTTTAACCCTTTCTGTTATGTGATTCTAAACAAAGAGAGTGAATAGACCTTAATACAGACACATTTTCATTTCTACTGGATAAAACTCAGTGTGGTAGTGCAGGATCCTCGTTCCAGTGTCCACTCCATTCCAAATACTTTTCCAGCCCAGGTCAGAGTAGGGGGTTAGTTCTCCGGATGTGGAACTCGAAGGTCACTTCTAAAACATTTTGCTGAATATAAAGGCGAGAAAAACTTTTATCAACAGTCTTCTCACTGTGACCAAAATCAGAATGAAATATACAATACTGCTGGATTTCATGTGCACTCTGCATTTATTTTAGCATCTGTACTTCAAACATGTTATAAAAAATTATTTATTCAAATATGATGTACAGCACAAGGTACAAGCACATTTATTGCAAGACGCTTTGGATTGACCTAAAATACATACAGTTCCATGAAAAAGTACACTGTGTGTGTGTATTTAGTTCTCTGTATAATATTATTTTAAAAGTCTTGCACATCTGCCAAGCTGTTCTCTTTTTTTCTGACACGTCAGGGATCCTACAACAGAATAACACACGATTAATCAAATAAACTGTATTTGCACTTACAAATTTTCACCAAGTTCTCTCATCTCTCACTCATTCAATCGATTAATCCTGATTAGGGTCACAGGGAGGCTGAAACCCATCTCAGCCAAGACTGGTTGAAGGCGGGGTCCACCCTGAACAGCTCACCAGACCATCGGAGGGCAACACACACGACTATTCACACTCACACTCACACCTAGGGCCAATTTGGAAGAGCCAATCAGCCTACTGGGCATGCCTTTGGACTGTGGGATAAAACCGTCGTTTCAGTATAATTTGGCAAAGTTATAATGAAAGCTGCAGCTAAATTCTTTGGGTTAATTGATGCACTTGTATTCCGAACACGCCTGGCGGAGGTCCCTTTCACTTTTTCAGTTCTCCTCTAGTTTATCCAGTGAATAAAAAACATGTCAGAAGGATGTTTTGTATTAATAAATGTGTGGAATTTCTCCTACAGAACTACGTGATGGTACATAGCATGAACGTGCTGCTGTTACCTGTCGAGCTTGAGACAATGGAAGTGACTGCAGTCACAGCAGATTAGTGTTGTCTACTCTGCAGTCACACACAGGACAGGAGCCTATCGCACTCTGAGGTCCGAAGGAGCTCAGGGTCAAGAAAAAGGCATTTCCCATCTCAGTGTTTGTGAGGAGAGCTCACACGGACTGATCACCAAAATCCTGCTGCTTTCCTCTTCATCCAGCGCCATCTCACTGTCCAGGCAGAAGTGTGATACCTGGTGCTCCAGGTGGGTTCCTGATCTCTGCCAGCGCTTACAGATGGAAAATGCAAACATGTTAACACACCCACACACACACTCTGCTTTCACAGGTCCAAATTTAGAAATATAAATAAATGCCTGAAGACTCTGTGCATCTCACCTGGTTGCTGTCGCTGATGTTGCAGGGTGCGAGCAGGACCTGTGATGCAGATAACGTGGTGGAGACAGACAGACAGACGTGCTGCTGGCGAATCTGCTGTCCGTACGTGTAGATCCACTCCTGTAAGGACGTTTAAGAGAACGGTGTATACATCGGAGAGCACCGCTGTGTCTCAGTGCGTGAGGTACTCAGTGTACACTGTGTACTTACAGGTGTGGTGTATGAACTCCGACTGGTGTTGTATCAAATCGAGCACTCGTGTGCTTACAGGATATGACTTCATTTCACTTACCAGAAGGGACAACTGTGCCATTTCACCACATCATCCACCCCTTTTTAAAATGAATAACGTTTAATTCTCTTAACCCTAAGTAAAGGTCATGGGGAGGCTGGAACCTGTCTCAGCCATCTCTGGGGAAAGGCGGGGTACACCCTGAACATCTATTCGTCTGCGGTACTGTGTAGCATTTACCTTTTTACCCCCCACCTGTCCCTGTCATACCTGGGTGGCAGTTTTGTTTCTGATGCATGGGACGAGCATAAGTATTGGAACATCCTGTCCCTCATTCCACTGAGATTTAAGACAGTTCTGCTTTTGCTGGATGACTCCAGGTTTGGAATGAGAATTATCTGGAACTCTGGAACAGAAGGTATGATGGTTAATATTTTCTCATTCTGGTTAGAATGTGGAAGGGATTTAATAATTCTGTAGAGACATCAGTCCCTTGATCAAAACACTCACTTGAGCTCTGGATAAACAGTTTCCAAATACCACCGGAAGGATTTACATTTCAGACTCTTTCTCAGCTCTTCTCTTCCACGAATGCTGTGAAAACACACACATGGTGGAACGTGACCCCCCTGAAACTCGTACCAGTAACAGTGCTGAGGAACAGCCAATGAGGGATGCTGATGTCATAACCAACAGACTATAACAAAAAAAAAATTTAATAAATAAATAAATATTAATAAAATAATTTACATCATTGCTGGTACAGATCCAATAAACAGTTACTGTTCCTGCAGTTGAAGTTTTATATCTCAGTTTCTCCCCAATCAAACCTTCCTCCATTTTATTTATCTTATTTTTCTCGTCTCCTCAAATATTTAAGATATTTATAAAGTCACATGACAGACACCTCTCTAAGCTCTGATTGTTTATCTCCTTAACTGCGTTGCGTAAAAGTTCAGCTCAGTTGAACCCTGAACACGACACTTGAGAAAATTGAGCTTCTTGTCTTATTTTTTTTTTTGCATTCACTGACTTTACATGGTCACATTTCACTCCGATATATAAACATGTCTCGATGTCTGGGATGATGTGAGCTGTTAGAATAAGGAGGTCTCAGCGGAATCAGGCGGCAATACGAAATAAACTTCAGCACTTTGGTGAATAAGAGTCCCATTTATTTATACTCATCTGAAATTTCATACAAGGAGACCACGGAGTTCCTTTTCTGCTCAGCACAGGAGTTCAGGTGAACACAACCCCAGACCCCTGATTTCTGGAGGATTCGAGTGCAGTCCCTTGGTCACATCAACCATCGTCTAAATCAAGCTGCAGTCTGTACCTAAAGCCCCAGTGTGAAGACACGCTTAGCTGCTTCCGTGAGACGTAGCACGTCGAACCGGCACAATTTACTTCATCTTTTTTTAACTGCTAAAAATCAGGGGTGTAATTCACGGCCCAGTTAATCCTGATTCGTCTCTCAGTGGTGATCAGCATTCTTATATTTTCCAGAATAAGGTTCCATGACGTTCCACCACAGAGGGACTCTGGTTCTAGACTTTTTAGAGGAATCAGAATTTGTAGATCAGATGAATAATTTAATGATGTGTTGTGTAGGAGATCTCTCCAGGTTAAGTGTAGAGTGTAAACCTCATCTATAGATGTGCACTCACTCGCCAAAGGATTTGCCCCTGGCTGCCGGTCGAGCGGAGTAATAAAAGATTTTAAATTCATCCATCCACACCTCAGCAGTACGTCTCGTGTTCCTGAAAACAACACCACCACAGTTCAGGATACTGAGTACCGTTCCTCCTTCTTCTCACGCTTACCTGCTGGAAACATCTCACACTTAAACACAACACGTCCACTAGAAATAAAATCACTCAAATACTCAAGTAGGCAGCACAGTGGGGCACCTCCACTACACAGCAAGAAGGTCGTGGGTTCGATTCCCAGGCTTGGGGCGTTTCTGTGTGGAGTCTGATTTTCTCCCCACGCTTGCGTGTGGGTACTCCGCTTTCAGCACCCTGGAGGCTGTGAGTTTTTGTTTCAGATCCATATAGAACAATGGAGAGAGTCAGTGTGTGGTGAAGGTGGATGTTGGTCTTGATGGAAATGTAAGTTTCTGAAACAAAAGCTGCTGTTGATTGGCCAATTCTACTCTGCACTAACTCCGGGTGAAGGTGGGATACACCCTGAACAGCTCACCAGACTAATACAGGGCAACACACACACAACCATTCACACTCACACTCACACCTAGGGGCAATTTGAAAAAATAAACAAAACATTATCCTAATGTGCATGTCTTTGGACTGTGGGAGGAAACCCAGAGAAAACTGACACAAGCACAGGGAGAAAACACAAACTCCTCTCAAAAACACACTCACCTGCTGTGGGGTAGATGTGCTAACCACTACACCACCGTGCAAAAATTAAAGATTAATGTGTCATTAAAAAGTAATAATTCTTCACTGTCGGTAACTCCCCATACTGTGTGTCCATGCATGGTGTTGTGATGATTATGTAAGTGTGAACGGTACTGAAGGGATCTCACTTAATGTAAGTATTGGCTTGGCCGTCTGGGAAGGTGTAAGGGTGTTTCTTTCGGAAAACATGGCCGACTCTGCTGCACGGGACGATCTCCAGACTTCCCCCACACATCCACACTCGGAATGAGATCTCTGCAGGGAGGTGAAAGTACGTCCCAGTAATTCATTACTGTGTATTTAAAGAATTAAGTCATCCATCCATCCATCCATCCATCCATCCCTCACCAAAGTTCTCTCCTCCCCAGATATCCATGGCCATGTCGTACTTCCCCAGGTGATTAAACCAGGGTTTGTTGATTACAAAGAGCCCTCCAGGAAGAACAGGAGTCCTGGGGATGTCAGGATATTAAATCATGATTGTTTCTCAGATTAATTTAACATTTAAACAGTTCCCACAAAAATGACCAGAGCTGTTATTCTGATATAAAATCATTAATATGTATTTATTACTGGATTATAATTTCATTTATTTATTTATTTATTACTATGGATTATATTTTTCTCACCGGTGTTTTTTACTAACGATGACACTGCGCTTAACCACAGGAGACTTCAGGATATTATTATAATTCTTCCCCAAAATAAAATGAAATGAAATGAAAAGTGTCCGTGCTTCATGCGTTAGTTCTATTTTAAAATTACATAAACAACAGGATCATGCTTTACAACACAATTATGACTCATGTTTATTCATCTCTTGTATTTTATATTGGTATCTGATCTGCTCTCAGGAATTTTTATGGAAAAAAAAAACCGTGTTCCTAATACATAAGGATGCCCCTTTCACCTACTTAATGGGTTGTGTGGGGTCGACTCTTCTGACTCTCTTCTCCGCAGATATCTGTTCCCATTTAAAATGGAGACTCCAGTCAAAGCCTGAGAAAAAGAGAAAAATAAGAAAGTGTCAGTTTTACGTACATGCAGCGGCTCTTATTCTCACCGCATCTTCATTTACAGCAACTGAGTTCAATATTTCTGACACTGAGCCTTTTCCATGTGGACAGAGAGGTTCACATTAGATGCTTACCACCGTGCAGGTTCGAGGAAGCAGCGACGTAGGCAAACGAGTCCATGTTGATGATGTCGATCACCGGGCTGGCGATACACTGCGGGTCCTGAAATTAGCCAAGATGTAATGTGATTACATCTTGTAATATGTAAATAACATAAATCTGCTTTGTTACTTTATTACTAACAGCACGATTCTCTCACAGAGTTTTCCACTCTTATTCAGTCACGTCTGGTTAATGGTTTTTTTACCTTCCTATCACTGGCATTTGTTTGTCACTTTGTCCTGGCCACACCTGTGCATGGATTTTGGTGGGCACATGACCCTACCTGAGTCCCAGAGGTGATTCGATTTTGGAATGACAAGGTCAAAGGTGAAGGTCAGAAGAAGGTCACAAAGATTTGGCACTTGTATCCTTGCCACCTCTCCGGCCTCTTCATGACCCTAATTAGGATTAAGCGGCTTATAAAGTGAAGGAATGAATGAATGTTTAAACGTATCTCCATGTTGTAAATATGCTATTGAATGGATTTGTGAAAAATCATTTGTAATGATAGTTGTGTAACCCTCAGCATGTTGTAGCTAAGACTCTTTCTAATGATGTGATGTGTTTTTATCAGAAAGTCTGATAGGTCAGTACCTCATTGACCCTCTGAAGCAGTGGAGGCAGCCAGTCTTTATTGACCTCACAGTGACTGTCGAGGAAGGTGAGCACTTCTGCTTCAGCGGCATCCGCCCCGCGAACCCTGGACCTGATCAACCCTGGGCAACAAATCAGTGTTAATTTACACTTCAGCCTCAATTTACTGGGAGTTCAGAGGACGGGACACATCCTGATACATTACACTGTCATACTGGTCGAACCCCCTTCATGGTCGAGCCACACACACTGGAAGTCCTACGCCTGGTTAGATCACCTGTCACCTGACTACAATTCAAAGGCTCGCTGCTCATTGAGAAATCAACAGTCACTAACACGCGCTCATCACATCCTACACAGTCTCTCATTTGCCTGAAAAGTTTCCTTTAAGTTTTTGTGTGTAGGTGAAACAGCCACTGATTAACCAACTCGGCCAGGTGAGAAATGAACTGTGGATCCATTACAGGTCACTGAAGCATGAACACCCGAAAAAGGGCATCATGGACATATAGCTGCAGACCACAAAGAAGGGCCACAGAACCTCAAACAGCTGCTGAGATTTGACCTAACTTCCTGTTTGACACCAATTCTGATAATAATGAACACTCGTTTCACAAATCAAAAATTAATATGATAATTAGCTCTTACATGTAAATGTGAAGAGTTGAGTAAATTTCTTTTTCATTTTGCATGCAAGTAACCTGCAACATGGAGATGCGCTGAGAAGCTTCTTTTCAAATTTTGTAAAATTTGTTAAAAAAAAGAATAAAAAAAAAAACAGCTCAGAATAAACATGTCATGGATAAATATATGTACATGTGACATAATATTTACATGTAAGAGCTCCACCCCTACATCTGTTCACGGTTGGAACACGTGCTAGTTTTTGTGAGGCTTGGTCTAAAGATTATAAACACACCTCCATATGAGACTCTCTGGGCTGTCAGAAACACGCTGGTAACAGACAGCAGATAAAGATGAAGAACAGGTTCATTGTATGGATATAATGGAACCAGGAAGGAGAAAAACACTCATGTAACAGCGGCGGATGCTTTAACACACACACACACGCGCGCGCGTCACTTACCAGGCAGGACATCTATTAAAGTAGCTACAGCCGGCTGAACACTGAACAGCTCAGCAGGGAAACCCACGTTAATGGGATTAAATTAAACAATGAGTGCCATTTAAACCACTGCGCACTGACCCCCTTCTCGTGGCTGCAGATAAAGGAAGCAGTCACTGCATGTAACAACATCATTTCTTTCCGAAGCCGTCGTGCGTTCAGCAGAAACACAAAACACAACATTCTTTGAGAAAGACAGACAGACAGAGAGAGACAAACAGAAGGAAGGACAGAGAGACAGATTGAATACAGATAGATAGACAAACTGATAGAAAGAAATTGAGAGAAACAGACAAAACTGACAGGCAGACAGACCGAGAATCAGACAGACAGACAGACTGCAGACTGACTGACAAACTGAAGACAGACAGACTGCTTAAGAGACAGACAAAGACACAGACAGACAGACTTAGAGACAGATAGACAAAGTGCATGAAGCACAGATATGAGAGGATGCTAATGGTTAGCCAGCATCCAGTATGAGCGTGACTGAGGATTAACACAGATACAGAGACGTAAAAACAAGCCCACCTTCTCTCCGTTTATTACGAAGACACTTGACTTTCGGTAACTTGGTGAGAAGAATGCAGTCATTTGCTGAAAAAAAAAATCCTGATTGGCCGTCTTAATTTCTCCTCCACGATAAAACACATTTTTATTATTATTATTATTATTCAATTTGAGAAACATGACTCATTTCCAGGAAATTCTACTTATGATACCGTATGTCTCCACCACAAAAATAACTAAGAAGATTATCAGTCAGGACTTACGGTCCAGACTGAAGTCATCCACCAGGATGATCTCGTGGATCAGATGCACAGGCGTCCGATTCAGCACGCTGCGGAAAGAAGAGAGAATTCACAAGAGCTTTCTTTAAAACAAATTAACAGAGAAGGTTCAGGAGTATCATCTACACTATAAATCCTGAGAAGTGATTAATGAGTAACGCCTCACTGTGATGGATTAAAAAGTCGTGCAGTCAGAGTGGAGATGTTGGCGCTCGTGTCGCTCTTCGCGTTTTACTGAATAATCAAATTATCCTTAAGATCTAAGATCGGGGTGGAACAGTGGTGTATTGGTTAGCATGTCTGCCTCACAGCAAGAAGTTCGATTCCCAGCAAGAAGTTCGATTCCCAGCAAGAAGTTCGATTCCCAGCAAGAAGTTCGATTCTGTGTAGATTTCGCATGTTCTCCCTGTGCTTGCGTGGGTTTCCTCTGGGTCCTCCTGTTTCCTCCCACAGTCAAAAAACATGCACAGTAGGCTAATTAGCTGTTCCAAATCACTCCTAGGTGTGAGAGTGAGTGTGAATGGTTGTGTGAATGTTGGCCCTGCGATGGCCTGGCGAGCTGCCCAGGGTGTACCCCCCCCCTCACCCAGAGTCATGTTTGATGGGTCAGTGGGAGTCCAGTGTCCTGCTTTTATGGACAGGAACCATCTTTTAATCTGACTGTAATGTGATGAAGGTCCTGAGCACTTTATTCATGTCTGTGCTTTAGTTCAGGAAGGTGTAAAGGTGTTGTGTCACCTCCTCAGTGTCCGCAGTAGCGTGGAGCGGGCCTCGTTGTGGAATGTGATCACTATACTGGTGGACGGAAGATCGGTGCTATAGTGCAGCGTCGTACACCTGAAGACAGAAATCAGGACACTGATCAGCAAAAAAGAACTGAATCCTCTTTCCAGAGCCTGCGTTCTGAATGGCGTTCTGTGATTTGATGGATCACCCTGAGCTCGGAGAAAAGCAGTACGGAGCTCATTTCAAGCCAACAGACCAAGCGGAATAAATCCTTGTGATCGTGTCCGTGACCGAACACATTATTCTCACACAACACAGAGCAGGATTATCCACAGGCTGTATCGGAATTAAACATAAACCAAAACCAGATTTATTTTAGGAGACATTTCCTTTCAATCAGTTGTTTTTCTGCCTTTCAGAGGCAATGAATAACCTCAGTGTTTAAACCCTCGAGTACAGAACGTGAAGTGACTTCGGTTCTTTGGTTCTGCTGCAGTTCCAGCACTTTATGATTGACAGGAAACACAGGAAATACATTTATATTCCCAAAACAACAAAATACACAAATTTGAACTCTTTCTTTCTTATTACATTATAAAACATAATAAAAGTAGAGAGTGCAGGAGAGACATCCAAAACCTCTCAGTATCTCCCATCAGGCACGTCACAGCAGTGCTGGGCTTAAAACCAGTAAGTAAGCCAGGGTAATACCCAGTGCGATAATCTCTGTTATACTGAGAGAGAGGAATAACCAGAGTGACGAACGCTGTCTGGTGCAGTGCAGTAACGCTTAAGCTCTCGTATACGGTCGCTGGTGGATAAGTGAGACCTGTGGCTGGGACTATCATGGCACTTACAGCAGATTTTGGAAGAGGCATGAGACAAAAGTGGGAGGATGACTTACGCAAAGGAAAACAGAGTCAGCAGTGGAATAAAATGACGCGGTTGGATCGATCCATTGGGAATGGAAGCCTCGCCCGCCCAGTTCTTAAATTAGCTCCACAGCACTCAAGGGTTCAATCAGAAGAGACAAAAATCATCCACCGTAGTTTCCCATGAAGTGATATCAGCTTTATGAGACCGGAGGCTGAGACTATCAAACAAAATGATAAACAAAAGGGCTGCAAACTATCTTCTGTTCTGGGAGTACAACCCAGCAAGAGAGAGAAAGAGAGAGAAAGAGAGGGAGAGAGAGAGAGAGAGAGGGAGAGAGGAAGAGAAGAAGAGAGAGAAAGAGAGATGGAGAGAGAGAGAGGGAGAGAGAGAGAGAGAGGAGAGAGAGAGACAGGGAGAGGGAG
>JAOUQZ010000024.1:5242609-5266518 GCA_028564935.1 Neosilurus hyrtlii
CATTATTATTATTATTATCACAACTCATGGTAATGTAACTCATTGGACGATTTGTCTCCTGCCAGGTATAGTAATGACCGCCGCTTTTGCACATATTGGGTCACGTCTAGGATCCTATCTATGCTCCAGCTACTTTTTCTTCTTCTTTCCTTTACAACCGGCCAGACAACGGTTTAGTAAACGGTGTTTGCTGCCACCTATTGGTAAAGAAACGTCATTGCTGCTGTTACCCGTTGAGACAAATTTAAAATTAAAGTTGGGTGGGGGGGTGGGGGGGGGGTTGTATTTTAAGTGACTGTATAAACAGAACAGGTGAGGTGACTAGCATACTGTATATCCTGATACTTATTATCATGTGGTGCTGTTGTACCAAAAAGATTTTTCCTATTTTATCTCATTCCCGCTTAGGGGCCCTCGGGGAAGCTGGCGCCTAACTCAGCTGACACTGGGCGAAGGCAGGGTACACCCTGAGCAGCTTGCCAGACCATCACAGGAAACAAACACGGAACCATTTACACTCAGATGGAGGGGAGGTTTTTTTTTTTGAACATCCAATTGGCCTAATGTGCATGTCTTTGGACTGTAGGAGGAAACCAAAGTACCCGGAGGAAACCCACATAAGACCGAGGAGAACATGCAAACTCCACACAGAAACGTGTCTGGGAATCGAACCCAGGACCTTCTTTCTGTGAGATGGACGTGCTAAGATTCACATTTCTCGTCATGCGGGCGGAAGGCTGCCTTTCTGATTTTCACTTCGAACGCCTGCAAGTCTACGATTTTTACTCTCATAACAATATGACCTTATCTTCACTATATTATGACTTTATTTGAAAAATCTCTGATTTCTTCCCCCTTAATGTGGCCCTAATACTCCATGGTAGATTGGTGACATGAGAGGACCAAACAGTGGAATAGGGATAGAACGTTGTGTGTAATTACTGTGTTTCTCTGTTTTCAGGAAGCAGAGTATCAGGTTGCTGTGTGCATTTGCCCACCACCTGTTGGACATGATGATTAAACAAATTAATGACTGTGTGTGTGAGTGCGTGAGAGAGAAAGAATGAGACGGGGGGCAAAGAAAAAAACGGAGGAATTTGGTCATATTTATATCAACAGTGTCTGACAAAATGGTATAATTATCCCCCCGGCTCCATCTAATCTTTCAGCTGGTCGCACATTTGCTCCTCTGCTTCCAGACGAGCTGCAGAGCCATGCACCTTTAAACACATCCTAATACCAGTTCTGCTTGAATCCATGAGCTTTATTGGGTAACTTTAAAGACATTAAGTGGAATTAGTCCAGATTGATGACAAAGGAGGGTCAAGAGGAAGTTTATTGGTGCCATCATGATGCAGGAGGTTTTAAAGGCACATAGATTTAGATTTTTACCAAAGATAAAAAAAATTCTAAATGCAAATGTACTAAATAGTCTGATTAAACTACTGTGGTTAATTCTTTAATCTTAGGCAGCACCGTGGCGTAGCAGGTCCGCCTCACAGCAAAAAGGTCCTGGGGTCGATTTTTATGTGGAGTTTTCCCTAGCTCGCAAAGGTTTCCTCCCACAGTTCAAAGACATGCACATTAGGCTAATTATTTCCCGCTTTTATTATTATTAATATTATTATTATTATTATTATTATTTAATTTATTTATTTTCGAAGCCACTTAATCTTTATTAGGGTCGCCGGGAGGCTGGCCAGGCCTTTGCAAAGCCAACACACGTACAGCTATTCACACTCACACCTTTGTGATTTGGAACAGCCAATCAGCCTTCCGTGCATGTTTTTGGACTGTGGGAGGAAACCAGAGTACCTGGAGGAAACCCACACAAGCATGGAAAAAACATGCAAATCCCACACAGAATCACCCCGAGCCCAGGAATCGAACCCGGGGCCTTCTTGCTGTGACGCAGGCATGCTAACCACTGCACCACTGTGCCGCCCTATAATCATTATTATGATTATGATTATTATTATTATTAATATGATTATAATCATAATAAATGGAGTGTTATTTGTCATGCTACTTCCCCTGAACACTTACAGCTAGAATTAAATGTCAGGCATAATACTAAGATTCATGTCGTGCGTTTTGGTGCAGATTGTCTCTAACAGTTCATATTATATGATTTTTTTATTATTACTATATTAAACAAAAATTGTCTGTCAACTTCAGCAACTGCTGATATTATGGTCCTACAAACTGTTCATCAATCACAAGCATTTTCTAAGCATGTATATTATATGTATGTATATGTGTATTTTATTTGACCTCAGTACCTCATACCATAACACCGTCCGCTGTGTTGCCGTTTTAATAAATGAGAACAGATGAGAGGCAGTGGTGTCCCGGTGGTACAGGTTACTGATCTGAAGGTCGAGGGACAAGCCCCACTACCAATGGGTTGTCACTGCTGTCCCCCAGTGCAGCTAACTGGGTTATGAAACGCCGGCCATGTCGCTCACTGTCTGTGGTGGGAGGCATGTGACAGAACCATTGCTCATTGAATTGATCCGTTACCATCAGCGTGCTTCTGTACTCTGCCCTCGCCCAGAGTTGGCTGAGATGGACACCAGCCTCCCCGCGACCCTGATTAGGATTAAGCGGTTCAGAAAATGAATGAATAAATAAATTTGTTAGTTTCCTGAGTTCAAGAGTAAAATGCAGCTAGATATCAATAGATCGTCGATTATATAAATATTAATTAAATATTTCTCACGGATAATAATGAAGAATAATGAAGAATTGTAGCTGTTTGTAGTTAGCGTTTATGCTACCATGGACATAAACAAATGCTAATTGGCCCCTTATTGATGGAGGAAAATGTAAACGATAATCATACCATTCGCACCTGTGCATTCGTGACCTAAGGTAGACATTACAAGCAGGAAAGGGAATCCCGTCGGTACCAAAACAAAACCAGGGAAATGAGAACATTATTATTTTCACTTTAAGTCGTTTGTACTGATCGGTTGAACTGAACCGGGTGAATTTTACAGAGAACTTTACTCGTAAACCCAGAGAACGTAACTCATCAGTGAGTGAGCTGCCGGATGAATTTGGAAGCACACACTCCCTCAGGGACGCCACTCACATCATAATTAGAACATTAGGGGACTGTGTCAAAGTGGGTGGAGGCAACTCCACTGGGGAAACTTGAGCTGATGGCCTTTCTGAGCTCAAGGCTAATCACTGACTCACTCGTGGGACACGTTTTTAATATGTATATTTTCGTGATGTATCACCAGTTCAGAGGTATTTTAATTGAATCCAGTGTAATTACATTAATCATTATTCATGTTATCTTAAAGAGTATATTGTACTAGAGTATATTATCTATGAATATTAGCATTTCCTAGCTCTGATTGGCTAATATATTCCTAGGATATTAGTTCATATACTGTGACCTCGGTGTCACGTTGTGACTCATTCTAAGCTAAAGCTAATGCTCGGCCTTTATTCAGCCGTTTGTTTAAGGCTCATTCCATGAATATAAACAACATTTGGGATGAGAGAATCTTTTTTATTTTCAGGAATTTTCAGGGGGAAAAAAAATTTTTTTGTTTGTTTGTTTTTTCACCAAATGAGCCTTTTTTGACTTTTACTGAGCAGCGCTTCAGCACTGAAGAAACCAGAAGTGCCACGAACGCCATGTTTTTTAGTGTATATTAATTCTACAAAAAGAAACAAAACACTGAATTAAAGTATTTGAGAGTACGAAAGTATTTCATTTTTTTCTCCACCAGACTACAGATTTTCAGCTAACCAGCTAGCACCATGCTAACCGAAACGCCACAATAAGCAACTGTGCAATTGTGGAATTAAAGTATTTCTTTTTAAAATATATCTTTTTTTTAAATAATTTTTTATAATAATTATAATAAAAATGCTGTATTTCTTACAAACCAGAGAATAGAACTATGAATAACTATTATTCCACTCCCTCTGATTGTATATGTCTAACAGCCTGCTCGACAAGCCCTGTGACCTCTGAGCTCGTATACGATCAGAAGTCATAAAAAAATTTAACTGTTACAAATATTATAATAAAAAGTAATTTAAACCTAAACGTTAGCAAATTAGTTAAGAATTTATACATAAACATATTGTATTAAACCCAGCGGTATATTTTAAGGTGTGGATATTCTGCAATTTGACAAATCATTTAAAAAGTCTCAGCACAGATGTTTTTCCTGAGAATGAAAGAAGTAGATCCTGATAGACTTGGCCACTTACTGAATTGTTTTACCCTCTGTGTGGTTGCTGTTCTAGCACTTGTACTTCAAAAAGGTCAAGTTCAACATGGTGACCTCCCTGAAGCGGCAGCTGGTCTGGATATGGTTACGAATTCAATGCTGCTGAAATGCTGGAACTAGCATGTCATTGAAGCATTGGTGATTATTTAACGTCATCCTTGTAATGCTTGCTATGTTAATTAAGCCTTAGGCTCTGCTCCAACAGGGGAGCTGCTACAGGCTCATTCTACCATGGATGGGATCTTCAGCGGCATTCTCTAAATGCACCTAGGATCCCTGAGAGAGTATTCAGTTTGCTGCCAGATGGTAATTTAACAGACCCTATAAAATGCTTTGTAATGCTGAAGTTCAGATACACAGTGGAACTGGCATAACATTTAAATAATACGAGGAGAGGAAATCAATGTAGAAGCAGCAGTAATGGGTTATATCATGCTTAAGTAGCAAGCATTTAAGTAAAGAATTTGTCCTGTAGCTTAGTTTCTGTAATGCTACAATTCATTCTTGTTCTTGATTAGAGTTGCGGGGAGGCTGGAGCTCATCCCAGCCGATTCTGGGCGAAGGCGGGGTACACCCGTAACAGCTCGCAACAGACTATCATAGAGCCAAAACACTCGCAACCACTCACACCGAAATTTCTGTGAAGGTCACAAAACGAGGCGCTAACGCGGAATAATCTCAAACGGTCTGCACGTATCGCAGAGTTGTCGTTTAGCATGTCATTAAGTGTATTCTGTATATTTTTTTTATTCGCATGCTTACAATGCACGAATAAAAAGAGATTGGCTTGAGAACAAAAAACAACCGGTTTACAACAGGAGATTCACTGTTTTATCGCCAGACATCCGCAAACCAATCGCAAATTATTCGCCAATTGCAAAAAAAAAAAAAATGCCAAATCGCATCAGTTGCTTTTCTATTGCACCTCTAGTATGATCACCCCCTAACAGCACCTGTGAATTAAATTTAAATAAGCCACCATTTTTTAAAAAGCCATAAATTAAAAGAAATAAATAACAATTACTGAATAACTTCGTTTGCTGGTTCAGTACAGAGAAATGCCAGCCCTTGGTCTTTTTTGTACAGACCTCGCACTCGGTTAATTATTAGTTTTTTTCTGGTTTATTTTTTTAAACTGCAAAATCAAACTATGGTTATGATGGAATACGCACTTTAAAGAAAAACATCAGAAGTGTTTTGCTATCTGGTTCTGAAATCCAAATATGGTATCTCCTGAGCTGTCCCCTGCTTTTCCTACTTTTGAAGCAGTAAAAATATGCAGTAAATGGGGAGGGTTCTACAATTTACACAAGAAATAGGAAGTGAAGGTCTTCTGGGAGACACTAAATTGAAACTCAGGCTGTTCCTGATGGACCACAGGATATGCCTGCAAAATCTAGGCATATCAAAATGGCAAAAAAGTCTGTTAGTGCCCAGTGATATTAACCGAATAGCTTATAATGTTCTCTGGCCCTCTGAGAGTACTTGCGAGGTAGAGGAGAGACTGCTGATGAAACCACATGGTTTTTATATAAGTTGTATTTTAGCTCATGATAGAGATGTGTGGATCGAGATTTTCTGTATGCTTCACAGCTTATTGCTGTATTTCACTTCGTAAAGACAAATGCAGCTGAGCTCTATAATTCAGGGCCGAGGCAGGGACAAGTAGAACTCATCACATTAACATAATGTTGTTCATTCATTCATTCATTCGCTAAACTTTTTCATCCGATCAGGGTCGCGGGGAGGCTGGAGCCGACGAAACCGACGAAGGCGGGGTACACCATGAACAGCTCACCAGACCATCATAACAATTCACACTTACACCTAGGGGCAATTTAAAATGCCCTGTTAGCCTGATGTTCATGTCCTTGGAGGAAACTGGAATGCCTGGGGGAAAACTCGAGTACCCAGAGGAAACATGGAGTGGCGTAGTGGTTAGCACGTCCACCTCAAAGCAAGACGGTCCTGGGTTTATGTCCTGGGCTGAGCGAGGGTGTTCCTGTGTGGCGTTTACATGTTCTCCCATGTTTCCTCTGGTTTCCTCCCACAATTTCAAATTGCCCCTTGTTGTGAGTGTGTATGGTAGTGTCTTTTCAGGGCGTACTCTGCCTACAACCAGTGTCAGCTGAGATAGGTTCCAGTCTCCCCACGACCCTATTAGGATTATGCAGTTTAGCAAATGAATCACATATAAAAAGGGGGGCCCCCTGGTGGTCAGGAGGAGGTCCTAAGCAGCTGGTTCATCCACTTATGCTCTGAATGTTTTATTTATGTTTTGTTTTGTGTAGTATTTTTTCCTTTAAGAAATAAGGTATGAGGTGAAATAAAAACTTTGATAGCCATGTAAAAAGTATGACACACGATATCAGTGCTTGTACCTGTCTCCAGATACTAATCCATACCATATGGGAACTCTATAATGGAAGTGCTACTTCAGTGCATTCCTGAGCAGCTGTCTGTTAGTTTCATCAGAAATTAGGCTGAAAGTAGCTGATTTAGTGCTCAGTCTATTTCTAGTGGAATTATTTATTGTGTAAAAGATTGGTAAGGAATATCGAGGAGATAGAAACCCATTCATACTGGCTTTACACACTTTAAACATCTTCAGTATAATCGAGGCAGCTCAGTGACATTATTTTTACACAGCAGGGCTCTAAAACTGAAAAAAAACATTTGGCTTCAACATTTGCACACGCATTACAAG
Source organism: Neosilurus hyrtlii (assembly GCA_028564935.1). Taxonomy (NCBI): domain Eukaryota; kingdom Metazoa; phylum Chordata; class Actinopteri; order Siluriformes; family Plotosidae; genus Neosilurus; species Neosilurus hyrtlii. The sequence continues at coordinate 5,249,576 of JAOUQZ010000024.1, forward strand.
GAAAATCTTTAATACCTCATAAACTGGTAATTTTATGCAGTAAGTAGAAATGTGAGCTTGGCACACCAGCCTCTGTTCAGCCAGGGTGGTAACAGGCCTACACGTTTTTTTGTTTTTTTTTTACATTAAAATAAAAAGAAAATAAATCAGTGAATCGGGCTGTTTGACCACATCAGGTTCCACTCCTGCCAGCCAGTAATATTTATCTGGGTGTATCATGGGCACATTTAAAGTTTCGTGCGTGGGTGGCAACGGTTTCTGCCAACATCAGGACGTGTGTTACACGTGTTTCTGTTCGGTCTCCTGAAGAGCTGTGGCGGGTTCTGGATTATCCTCCATATAACACTGTTTTCCTTATAACAACAATTGTACTTGAGACTATTGTAGCTTTATTCATTCATTCATCCCATTCATCCTAGAGCTAACACACACACAACCATTCATGCCCATACTCGCACTTGGGTTAATTTGGAACAGCCCGGTAGTCTAATGTGGATACCTTTGGACTGCAGGAGGAAACCGGAGTACCCGGAGGAAACCCACACAAGCAAGGGGAGAACATGCAATGTTTCTACTCCACATAGAAACGCCCTCACTGAGCCCAGGACTCGAACCCAGGACCTTCTGGCCCTGAAGCTGGCGTGCTAACCACTACGCCACTGTGCCATCCATATTTTTGACTGTAATTGAATTATCGTAATTGTTTTCACACTAGGATACTTGGATAAGACTATTTCAAATGTCCTAGAGTCACCATCGTATTACACGGCTCTTATGAATTCAGTCTCTTGGCACTGCTATACCAACAAGCAATTCCTTTCAATTTCTCATATCTAAACATTATTATTGTGTATTACCCTGATGACTATGGGAAAATACAGAGGATGCTCCACTTGGCCTGCATTGCCAAACACATCCCTTTTATTTTTAAGATTCCGATTCAGATCCAGGAATATTAAATAAAGAGGAAATACAGTGGTATCTCTTGGAAATAAAATGGAATGGGATCCATGATGTCTTCCTGAATCCATTTGTTTCCTCCAGTGATTCCTGCACCGGCCGCCATGATATTAAAAACATCACCATCTTTTTTATTTCCCTTGAAATCGTATCCCTTCTTCTGTTTCTTAACACTTGATCTCAGATTTTTCTACTTTCTACCAATGGACACTGCGCTGCCAAGTTATCGTACATACGCAAGATTGTTTCTCCGGTCATTCGGTTTCGTTATCGTTATTATAAGCAGACACAGAACCAAAACAAGACATAGAACAGGTGAATGAGAGTCACAAAGCCTGTAAGCTGGGGTGGTTTCATCAGGAAACCTTTATATTCATCCTGAATGAGCTGATGATGGAAGCTAAAACACATCAGATATAGAGACGTGTGTAGATTAAACTCCATGTGTAGCAGAACCGTCTAAGCTCAGTTGTCGTGATGGATGAAACTTGATAGGAGACAAATAAATTATCGAATTAAAAACAACTTTAACTTTTTTCTTTCTCCTTCAATTTGACTTTTTGCTGAAAAAAAAAAAGGTGGGCGGGGCTTGCTCATTAAGGACGTAGATCTAAATTCATTTTAGTCAAAATCAAAATGCTATGATGGAAAGAAATCCCTCAAGTAGAACATCAGCTTAAACAAATGGCCACAAGAGGCCATTAAGAACACATCCTGTGAACCACGGGGGGAAAAAAAGTCAAGTGTACAGCGAAGGCCCGTTGTCTAAAAATGTACACCCATGTGACTTGGCCCAAGAGATTGACTTGTCAGATGTTAATTTATAATATTACAGTGACTAGAGAGACTTAAAGACTTTTCCTAAAGAATATAAGAGCGCTGAAGGAATGCTCCAGATACATGGGAAAACGAGCTTCAAATCATTTTATCAGATGGAGGGATTTGTACCAGCAAAACTTTGAGCTGTTCTGAACGTATAAAACTTGAAGATGTTGAGATGAGCTCAGGTGGTACAGAATATGAGTGGGTCTGTATTTAAGTAGTGAAATGCAGCTGCTTTCTTGCAGCCCTTCTGAGGTCACTGACAGACACCATGACAGTTTCATATGAAGACAGAGGACTTTAAAATGAGGTCTAGAGAAGTTATAGATTTCTCCCCACCTGGGTATTTTACGGCCTTCTATTATATTCCTTATATACAGTATTTGTGCACTACACCGGTGCAGCCAGAAACGGTTTAAAGGAGTGTTCAGAGAAGGCAGTAAATACTTTTTGGGAGGCATCATATTTATGATGGTTACAAATTCAAGTAGCATGACAGAAAAACTGAAGCTAAACAAGTAAGTTAAAGTATTTGTTAATGCCAGCCCTATATTCCGATTGGTCTGACAGCCCTAACCCTAACCCTAACCGTAACCCAACTGATTTAAAGGTACCAGTATTGTTCATCCTTACACCATAATCTGTCTGTAGGTAATAATTATAAGTAACGCAGACACTTATTTTAACATAAATGACCTATAAGAAGCACAAAACTGGTGATTTTTTCCTGTGGATTAGGGTTAGGGTTAGGGTTAGGGGTAAGCAGCTTTGCAGTCGTTTTTCTCTGGAAGTGATGTCAACATGTTGGGCAGAGTGGAGATAGTGAGATGTTGCATTCTAGTGACTCTGAGGACGAGAATGCTGTCAGAGATGAGCATGACGGTAAATCCAAAATGGCTCATGGCAGCAAACGTTTTGCTCTGGCTGAAAATAAATGTTGTGGTGTTGCTTAAGTTTGTCCGAATAATGCCGTGGTGATTACGTGCTGAAATAAAGGCTATAGGTGGTCCAGCAAAAGATTACAGTGAGCAGGTTTCTTTTGTGGCTGGGCAGTGCATATCTGCTAAGAATATATCTATGCATCCTTATTCCTCCATGTCTCTTTGGGGGCCTAATAATTTTACCTTTTGATCACAACGAGACCGATATCCAAGAAGTTAGTTATACTCACTGAGGTTTCACGAAAATTAGGATCCATTTGTAATTGATTACTTCTCCAGATTTATTGAGTCAGCCAAACTAACATCAACAGCACATTAGGTATCTTTGCCAGAAATGGTATCCTGTCGTAAGTCTTGGAAAATTTGTGATATGTTATATGGTGTCCCTTGCATGCAGAGGTTTTGACTCATGCCTCAGTTGAAAAAACACAGACGTTTCTTCATTTCTGTCAAAGTATTAGGACAATACTGGGCTACATGCACACGAAATAAAAAAAAGTTACAGTTAAAACTATGAACTGCACAGAAACCTAAGCTGAAAATAGAAGCCCACAGTCAAAACATCTTGCCCCACATACTCCTTCTATATTTATTCATTGACTTTATGAACTGCTTAATCCTACTGGGGTCATCAGGATGCTGGAGCCTATATTAGCTGACCCTGAGTGCAGGTAGGGTACATCCTGAGCAGCTTGCCAGACCATTGCAGGACCACACACCAGTCACACTCACACTCACACCCAGGGGCACTTTGGACCAGCGTATTGTAATTAGCATAAGGTGCAAGTCTTTGCACTGTGGAAGGAAACTGGAGTACTGAATGAAACCTACGCAAGCTTGGGAAAAACATACAAACTCCACACAAAAATGACATCACCAAGCCTGGGATTTAAACCCAGGACCTTCTTGCTGTAAGGTAAGGCAGATATGCTCACCACTATGCCAATATGCTCTCCAGCCAGCTATATTAGTAAGACTAATGACTGATCACATAAATCATTGCTGCTTAGTGGAAACATAACAGCTCAGGATAGTAGTATACAAACAGAGCAATCAAATACAGAAATTATATTTTATTGCAAACCTTCTCCCTCTGGTTTACAACAACACAATGTTCTTATACAAAAAAAAACTAAATTATTATTATTAATTTGGTTTGTGAAATGCCATGGACTTTACATGTGATTTGCTTCTTACCTGGAGTTATGGTCATATCTGGTGTCATGGAGGGAATCTATTCTACTCCATGCAGTCTGTTCACTGGTGTCCCCCAAGGCTCGGTGCTGGGTCCTCTTCTGTTCTCTCTCAGTAATCCCCCCTCCATTAGTGAGGTTGTATACTCTAATGACACTCAACTTACCCTCTACCTTCTCCTTCAAACTCATGTATTTCTGCACAAATCTCTGACTGGATCCTCCATCATCGATATACAAAGACTGAGCTGCTGTATATCCCTGAAACTTCACCCTTGTGATGTCAGAGCTTTCTTCTTTTTATTGGAATTGTTATAAAATCTTTGAATAGGATCCTCTTCCTAACAGGAATTTAAAATGGTACAATGTGATGTCTGTGCAGATTTAAGTGTGACATCTTCATATATTTGAAAATGTCACTGTGACCATGAGAAGGTTTCTCCAGGCCAAAACACAAACACTGTATACAGCATACAGACCCCCCCATCTCTCTCTCTATCTCTCTCTCTCTCTGTCTGTCTCTCAGATTCTATGCATTCTTCTGAGTTTGGTCATGCATTGAATAGAGCCCTGACTTTCCCAAAGCTGATATTAATAACACAGTCCATTGTGATACAGTTATTTTCATGGAAGCCTAGGAGGAAGTCATGTGATTTTAATTAGTCCCTGGGGCCGGTAAGGTCTCCATTAACCACGTAGTTTTAACTCGCACAGCCGTCCATGAACTGGAAAAGCTGAGGAAGTAGCAATCGCTGTGGCTGGGTGGGTGTCTTTATTTGAAGCTATTTTGAGCACCTTTTGTTAATGGGTTTCAGTCTTAGAAAATTTGTCTTTTGTCTTTCACCCATTAGCATGCATTTCCCTATGCAGGCCGTAATATTTAATATAATTCAGTACTGACTGCTGTGCACATTTAAAAAGTGGCAAATTGGAATTACCAAGACTTGTTAGTGAAAACTTTTTAAATTTGCATTAGCATGTCTGCATGTGCGGACGGCATGGTGGCACAGTGCCTAGCTCGTTTGCCACACAGCAAGAAGGTCCTGGGTTTGAGTCACAGACTCGGCAAGGGCGTGTCTGTGTGGAGTTTACATGTTATCCCTATGCTTGCATGGGTTTCCTCTGGGTACTATAGTTTTCTCCCACACTATAAATACATGCACATTAGGCTAATTGAGATGGCCTGCAGATGGTTTGGCAAACGCTTCAGGGTGTACCCTGCCTTCACCCAGATTCGGCTGACATAGGCTCCAGCCCCCCACAACCCTAGTCGGATGAGCAGAATAGGAATATTTATTCACAGTGTGATCATATTGCTATTTGTAAGTAATGTTTGTATTTTTGGATGGTGTACGCTAGCCATGGAGTTTTCCACAGTTCAAGGGTCAGTCTGGGGTCATAGCAAGATTACCGTTCTCCATTAATGCTCAGACATTCGTGAAACTAAGGGTACTGTGATGGACTCTTCAATAGGAGAATTTCTTTTTGTAAATAAAACATCAAACAACACCCATCCTTTTTTCTAGCCAAACAACCTACACAAAATTTCTGATGGTGTTATTTGTTTATCACTGTATTTCTTTATATTTTGATATTAACTCGATGATACTGATCGCAGCCTCCTTAAAAGATTCACAGCAAATAAAACAGAATCTAAACCACTTCGGATTGTGACTGTAAAAAACTGCTCCAATTGTCTCCAAATGCTTTACAGATTTAAGCAGGGCCACGTCTGCATGTTGCCCCTGAAAAGCAACATAAATTTCCTCACATTTGGCTTATGAATGTCGGCTCCATGTCGTGGCTCATGTTATACAAATACTCACCACACATGTTAATAGTGCACATGCAGCATTGCTTGGGTTGGGGCCTCAATTTGAGTCACATTAAACTGACACACCCTGCTGCTGGGGCCATATCAGGCCTGGGCAGAAGGAAAATAGAAGATCCATATTGAGGCCTGTGACATACTGTGAAAGGCCTTCCTTTATTCCCCCGTTGCCTGGAGCAGCCGGCCTGGACTGGAGCGCACATTAACTGAAACAGGTGCAAAAAAAAGAAAACGTGTTTTTTTTTCTTTATCAGCTCCTTCGGAAATCATAAAGCAAAAATATTGCTAGGAGACAGTTTTTCAAGCTGCCCTGTGAGCAAACTGAGAGGGGAAATGGATCAACGTGTGGCCACTGAGAACAGTAAATCAACAGGCAAAAGGAGAGCTGAATGTACTTTAGAGACCCCTGGGATCCAACCCAAGGCCAGGGCCTCTGTCAGTCATGGTCTAGTGTTAATGTCAAAGCCAGCTGGGTCTGGCAGCTTAAGGATGAGTGGAAATGATTGAGCCGTCTTTGTCAATTGCTGCAGCTCCAGTAGAGGCCATCATTTTATAAGCAAGAATCTTGGACTTGAATGATGTAAATAGAAGATATAGACTTCACAAATAAGTCTACGCCAGGAATACTACTGTACATTTCATTTTCAGCTCTGATTTGCTTTAGAGATGCAACAATGATGGTGTAATGCAATTCATTCAGTCACTCACTAGAGTCACGGGAAGGCAGGAGCCTATCTCAGCCGACACTTCGCGAAGGCTGTACACCGCCTCTGAACAACTTGCTAGACCATCCCAGGGTCAACACACAACCATTTACATCCACACTTTGCCAATTTGGAACAGCCAATAAGCCTAATGCGCATGTCTTTGGACTGTAGGAGAAAACTGGAGTACCAGGAGAAAACCCATGCAAGCACGTGGAGAACATGCCATCCAAGACCGGAACCCAGGACCTCCTTGTTGTGAGCTGTGCCACCTATTACTATCGAGCATTTATTTTAAATATAACAAGCATTCTGTATCATATGTATCATATTTTATCTGACATCCATAACCAAACAAACCGCTCGATAGAATCGATTAATAATTGTGGGTGGGGCGGCATCTTGGCTAACACTTCTGTCTCACAGCAAGAAGGTCCTGGTTCGAGTCCCGTGTTCTGCAAGGGTGTTTAGAGTTTGCGTGTTCTCCCCGTGCTAGCAAGGGTTTCCTCCAGGTACTCCAATTTCCTCCAACAGTTCAAAGACATGCACATTAGGATGTTTCAAATTGCCCCTAGGTGTGGGTATGAGTAGTTGTGTGTGTTGGCCCAGAGTCGGCTGAGATAGACAAATGAATTATTGATATTAGTAAAAATGAAACATTTTTAATGTTTACATCAGTTACAAAAATTAAAACTAGGCCTTTGGTTTTTTGCTTCGTTCTGTATGAAAGAAAGTGTCTGTGGTTTGTTTGAGTGTTGTAACTGTTATGATATATCTTTACATTTAACAGACCGTCAATGATGTTGCAAGGTATTCTTAACAAGAACTGAAACCCCTCATTTTAGATTAGGCAGCTGGCTATGTCTTAGTTTCTCACTGTTTAAAAGCGTTGTTACTTCCTTAAATTTGGTCCAGACCCGCAAGTTTAAAAAAAGGGAGATGGGGGGGGGGGGGGGGGGTTGTATTCCCCACAAAAACAACCACTATTACAATCATCAGATCCATCTGTACAGCTCTCTTTATATGAATATAAGTCACTTTATATCACAAACAAATCAGCTTTATTCACAACAACTACTGATGACCCGAGAGCACACTGATTGTTCTTCAAAAACTATATTAGCACTACCTTGGATGAGAAACTTCCTTAGTCTGGAAATGACACATTGTCACTACTTCCTGTTTTGTTATCTTGGCCTTAAGAACGTTGTACATTGATTACTATATGCACCCTTTAATGGTATTACATTTTCTCTCGGCCTTAAGCCAACTGACATTGTTTGCCAAATATAGTTATGTATACACAGTATAATATATAAATGCTTGTATGGAGCAAAAACCCAGACAATAAGACATTTGAACTGTTTTTACACTAACTTCATACTTATGCACATGCCTCCATACCTAGTAAGGTTATTAGTTTTTTTTTCCAGTCGTTATTGTATTATACAGATGCACTTAAAAGAAGCTAAATTATTATAGTCTGACTTTGGGGGCGATATAAAGCTATCATTTTGCTAATACATAAATGTTGTTAATATGTTGAATATCCGTGTTACACGACACCAGATTATCAAATAATGCGGTCATCATATTGTTAAACTTTCCCTCTGTGTTGAATAGCAAGGTTTTCTTGGATAATCTTTTGGTCAGGGGGGCATAATTGTGTGTTGGGCCTTCTGATTACATCACTTACTTCAAAGTCCCCTCATGCACAACTGTATCTCCACCCATCCCATGCCTCACAGCATACCTAACATCGAGCGTTCTGGTGACCAATGAGAGCAGAGCAGGCACATATCAGAAATACAATAAATGGGAGGAGGAAGCCAAACAAGCCATCCAGCATGTGCAGTCAAATTCAGCATTTCAGAGGGGGGTGCAGAAAACGATTCCTGAAGGACTGTGGAGTTTTTTTGGATTGGGATTCATACTTTAATGCTCCACTGGTGTCTGAAATGTACAATAATGGTTAATATCTGATCTTTAATAAGGTTGATTGTAAATCTACAGTTTACTTTATAATGTACATGCATACAGTACGATTACCAATAATTTATATTTTAAATCTTTATCTTTGTGTTAATAGGACACATAAAAAGAAGATATGTCCACTAAATGCTTTATAAATCAGTTTTGTGCACTAAGAACTTTTAGTCATGTTTAGTAATCATTTTAGCAGATGGTTACTGACATATTTCATCGACAGCCCTGCCAAGAAAGTAACATAATCTCACATCCCATAGGCAAAATTGTCTTTTATGAGTGTTTTTTTTACCTCAGATTTTAAAAGAATTAATACTCCAAGAACCTACTCTGTGAGATAACAAAAATAAATGGGAAACAAAAGCAGTACTTCTTTTTAGCTTGGGCGTATCATGTAAATAAGGAACTTTGAAGGAAAACAAACAAAACGCAACAAAACAAAAAACCCTCTGGAATCTTATTCTCCCTATTGGCTTTGATAAGATACATTTATTATTCAAATGAAAAAAACAAAGATATGTACTGGGTTACTGTTTTTAGTTATATCTAACTCGGGTATTTGCTACTGCAGCATATTGCTAGATACATTATAGCATGAAATGTTTATTGTTATAACGTCAAACCTTTCACATATTATCACAATATATTTTCATGTTATAACGATATACTACATTGCCATATAATATTTATCACATACCATGAAATTTTTCAAGTTATAACAATTTATTATACTGTTACAATAATTAAAGTTTATTGTTACAATATGGTAAGTTTATATATCAGAATAACATGAAAATATATTGTTATAGCGTGAAAATTTTCTATTCTTATAAGATTTAACATTTACTGTTATAACTAATAAATTTGTATGTTAATGTAATATGAAAACATATCATTATAACGTGAAAAGTTTTTTCACATTTTACGTATTATATTGCTTAAACGTGAAAAGTTTGTATGTCACAATAATTTACTCTCTCACTCATTTGCCGAGCCGCTCAATCTACTAGGATTGTGGAGAGGCTAAAACTTATCCCAGCCAGCACTGAGCGACACCGATGTACCCAGAACCTTCATGCTGTGAGGCCGATGTGCATGTCTTAGGTCTATGGGAGGAAACCAGAGTATCCAGAGAAAACCCACGCAAGCAGAGGGTGAACCTGCAAACACTTTAACACCCGAGCTCGAGTCTCAAACTCAGGACCTTCGTGCAGTGAGGCAGCAGCACTAACCGCTACGCCACCGTGTAGCCCATGCCAGAATAACGTGAAAAGATATTGTAATAACATAAAAAGTTTGGCATTACGACATTAAACTTTTCACGTTATAAATGGTCAATATGGCAGCAATGCGGCGATGTACCTAGGTTAATTATATGAATATAATTTATAGATTAGGGCAGTCCGCGGTGCATGTTCACCCTGTGCTTGCGTGGGTTTTCTCTGGGTACTCCTTCAATAGTCCAAAGACATGCATGCTCCCTGTGACCCAAGTAATGAATTTATAGATTAGATTCTTACTGGTTGGTATTCGTAGTCTTATATATGTGAAACATATACATAACGTGCCCAGTTATTCTTTCCATGGAAGGCACGGTTTTATTAAAGGATTAATGTTTTAGCTCCCATAGTCCCCAGTATATCCTATTGGTACTTAGTGAAGGGGGAAAATGTTCTATAATAAGAAGAGATGTAGACGTGTCCATGTGAATTAATGTGTATATACCACTGCACCATGTGAAAGGATCTGAGAGCCCTTTATCACCTTCCTGAACTACTGAGGAAAAATAATGCCCCCTCTGTTATTCTCATTATGACCATGGTAAGTGAGGCAAAGGGGATATCCTGTTGGACAGACCAACACATTTATCGTCCTCATGGTGGTTTGGGGTGACTCAAGATTTACAAAATGTTCCACTGGCTTCCACTTACCTCTTTACAATATTCCAAATATAGAGCAATGGGCCTTAGATCCTCTGTTATTTCAGAAAACACAGACCTCTAAAAAGAGTGCCAACTGGCAAAACGGAGGGCCGAACCCCAGAGAAGACCCCTTCTGGGAGTGTTCTCATCACTCCTGAAAACTGGAATTTTACATTTTTATTGATATGGAGATGACTTATTGAGTCACGTGCTCCAAGGTCCATTTCTGCACAAACGCTTGTCATTACAATAAATAAATATTTATAGATATTGCTCTCTAAAGGGAACGGTCGTAGTCGTTAAAGAGTCGAGATAGCCCGTATCGGTCAGTGTTGAAAGTATTTTTTGTTCCTTGCCCCAGTCATTAATACAGTACGTGTTAAAAGAAACATTGGAACATCGTTTCAATTTGTCTGCTAGAAATTGGTACATTGGTCTTTCACTGTAATCCTATATCTTTCCACAGCATTTTATTTATTTTATTTTATTTTATTAGCGCACAAAAGAAAAAAGAAAAAAGAAAAGCAGAAAAATACACAGTATAGCATGAGCAAAGGCGAGACCCACAGAGGCTATAATAAAATTCTGAACTGTGATTTGTTCTAGCACTATGAATAATTTTAGGGGTCCAAGTATCAGCTTTAAACTCCTATTGATTTAACTTGGTCATTCATTCATTCATTCATTCATTCATTCATCTCTTTATTAATTTATCAATATATATTTATTTATTTATTTGCGAGCGGGCCCGGTATTTATTTATTTATTTACCCACGTGCTTATTTGTTTGTTTGTTTATTATTTGTTTGTTTGTTTATTTGTTTGTTTGTTTGTTTGCCCGTTTGTTTCTCTGTTTGTTTATTTATTTATTTGTCTATTTATTTGTTTATTTATTTGTTTGTTTATTTATCTGGGGACCTGAGGTGGTTATGGTCCTGAGCTCATGATCAAGAGGTTGCGGGACCGAATCCTTGTTAGACCACTGGGCAAGGTCCTAACTACAAATGTGCATCTGTCGGGTTGGCTGAGACAGGCACCAGCCTCCCAGTGAACCTAATTAGGATTAAGAGGCTTTGAAAATGAATGAATGAACTAACATAAACCTACCTTGAGCTTGTTGAATTAACCCAAGCTTGATTTTCATCATCATCATCATCATCTTCTTCATCATCATCATCATCTTCTCTTTTTGTTCTCTGTTCTGAACAGATACCATTTGGATAACATTATTGCACCAAAAAAGGTAAAAGTTGATATTTAGTAATAGGGCTGTTCATGAAGCATCTTTGACCAACTGGCCCCGTAGCACAGAATCTAGACACAGAAAGACACATCATCCATAATAAACTTGACGTGTGTTAAGTCTGTCTAGTCATTGGAGTGGATCTCAGTAACAGTAAAAATGTAGGTGATGTTCACTCCTCTAATTACAACCCCTCACACTGCAGCAACGGTCCAGACTGAAATACTTAAGCAAACAAAGCCAAGTAAAGCCCCACTCAGCCCTTGAGATGAGCAGCAGATGGTCTGGGGAATTTATAAACAAAGAGATACACATCTATTATATCAAAACCATTTTACATTTTATTTGGACCTCTGGTATCTCTCATCGCTCTTCTAACATGACAGTAATTATAGCCATCAAGGTGTTCCCTTGGAAACATCAGCCAAGAACTTTACAGAACTGCTTAATCTCAGAGCACCCTGCTGACATCATCTTGTAGTTTATTTTTTAAAAGTGGCTAAAGAATGTAATGGCTCTAATGGCAGATGGACCAGATTTATATAGACATCTGCCACATTGATTCACCCATATATCAACTTAAACACTGCTCAGAGAGCTCTCTTGCAAATAATATAAAATATAGCTGTGATTACGCCGTACACAATACAAAATCAAGTCTGTAAAGTCTTAAACCGTGTGTTAAGATTCTAACTTTCATTCTATTTCTCTTCGCTTTTCGCTTTTTTTAATGATTTTTTTTAAACATATAATTTTCCAAGGGTTAGCTCGTCCATCTCACAGCAAGAAGGTTGTGGGTTCGAGTCCCGTGCTCAACGGGAACATATCTGTATGGAGTTATTCCAGGTACTCCGGTTTCCTCCCACAGTCTAAAAACATGCAGATTAAGCTATCTGGCTAATTAAGTGTAAATGATTGAGTGTGTTGGCCCTGCAATGGACTGAATGTACCCGGCCTTCACCCAGAGTTGGCTAAGATAGGCTCCAGCCTCCCGATGACCAAAATAGGATAACAGGAAATGAATAAATTTCACTTTTCTAGCTGCTTTATTCTTTATATGGGTTTTTGGGGAGGGCGGCATGGTTGGATCGAGGTCAACATGTCTGCCTCACAGCAAGAAATACCTGGGTTCGATTTCTCGGTTCCTGTGTGGAATTTGCATGTTCTCCCTGTGCTTGCATGGGTTTCCTCCGTGTACTCTGGTTTCCTCTCGCAGTCCAAAGACATGCCCGTTAGGCTAATTGGCTGTACAAAATGTGCCTAGGTGTGAGTGCGGATGTGAATGGTTGTATGTGTGTTGCCCTGTGATGCTCTGGCGAGCTGTTCAGGGTGTACCCCGCCTTCTCTCAGAGTCGGCTGAGGTAGGCTCCAGCCTCCCTGCAATCCTAGCAGGATAAAACAGTTCAGAAAATGAAAGAATGAATGAATTTCACTTTTCGAGCTGCTTTATATTTTTTTTTTTATTCTTTATTTTTATTAGGGAAGCTGGGGTCCACTCAGTACAACACACACACACACACACACAAAACCACGCACACTCACACCTAAGGGCAATCATGAATATCAAATTAGTCTGACATGCATATCTTTAGTCTGTGGGATAGGAGGAAACCGGAGTCCCCAGAGGAAACATAGGAAAGAACGTATAGCTCTTTATATCAGTGCTAAGCAATTTTAATTGCATCAAAAGCTCAAGATCCCATGATAATGTTAAAATATAACTGCAGTGTATGAAAGAGTTGTAACGTGGAGCTTTAATTCGTTGGTGAAATTTTTGATTTGAAGGTTCTGCTAGAAAATGCTGTCATCATTTTCCTTCTGATTGTAAAGCACTAATTATAAAAACACAGATTATTAAAATTCTAATAATATGGCATCATGAGGGACCAAGCAGATTTACTTGCAGTATACCATCATTCTACACGCTATAAGGGCCCGGAAAAGTTTGAGCCGAGCCCGGGATTTAAACCTATGATCTTGTCGCTGTGAGGCGGACATACTAACCACCTCACCACTGTGCCACCCAGGTCTTTATCTATTTCCTATTAGAGCATACTGAGGCTACCTTAGTGTATGTATGTAATTAAATATATATACATGTGTGTGTGTGTGTGAGTTAATGAGGCAACATGGTAGTACAGTGGTTAGAACCGTGATCACACAGCAAGAAGGTTCAGGGTTTGACCCTCATGGCTGACTGCCGCCCATCTGCATGGATTCGGCAAGTGGATTTCCTCTGAGTGCTCTAGTTGCCTCACACGGTCCAAAGACATGAAGATTAGGTCAACTGGTGTAAATGACCCAAAGGTGTTACTTTGGGTGTAAATGGTTCTTCCGACTAGCAACCTACCCAGGGTGTACCCGAGGCCACGATGGATAAGTGGTGTATATAATGAATGGGTGGATGGAAGGGTGTTAATTGGTTAATTTGTCTCACTTAAGTTCATCGCATCACACATGCATATTAGGATAATTTAGTATGCCGATATGATGGTCTGGCAAGCTATTTAGGGTGTCAGTCGGCTGGGATGAGCTCCAGCCTCGCCACGTCTCTAATAAAGAATAAAGCAGTCCAGAAAAAAATTTGGTAATGGTCACATGTGGTCACGTGTGATAGTATAATCATGTGAAGACGTTTCATTATGTGGAAACAAATTTTATTTACCGAATTTTTTAATAGAAATCACTCACTCATTCATTTGGCTAACTGCTTAGTCTTATTAGGGTCAAAGAGAGGCTGGAGCCTATCTTAGCTGACAGTGGGCAAAGACAGGGAAGACCCTGAACAGCTCGCCAAGGGCAACACACACTGACACCTAGGGGCAGTTTGGATCATCCAGTTAGCCTAACGCAAACTCCACACAGAAATGCCCTCGCCGAGCCCCGGGACTCGAACCCATGACCTTCTTGCTGTTAAGCGGACACCAGCACACCAGCATGCTGATTTCTGACAGTGTGATTTTGGGAGAAAGGAAACCCTTTTGCCACTTATTCACTAGATTGTCATCTTACATGAGATCTTCCATTACCAAATTGTTTTTAAGCAGACCCGCCATTTTGTCCAGATACTCACATGACTTGTAGCTCGGCTCTGATTGGGTCACTGACCTGCTTGAGGATCTTGAATAGCTGGTTTGCCCACACACGAGGAGCTTCGGTTGCTGGCGACTCAGTATCTGGATCACACCAAAGCTTCTGGAGTACAATGCCAGGGACAAAATATCTAATCGCTCATGCCTGCACATGAGGTTTCATTCAGGGCATTCAGAATCTCCAGTTTCAGGCAACTCGAGTGTCCCGTGTGTGCTGAGCTTACGTGTGTTCGTTTCTTTTGTCCTTTTGCCATATTTTATGTGCTGTAGAATGTATCGGAAGCTTTCCCTGACATGCCTGGTGAGTGCAGTGTAACAGCAGAAGACTTCAGAGTTCAGCTCGACTCAGTTACCCGATGTTTTCTGCAGCCTGATCACTTTCGGGTTTTTACGATGCGGCGGGACTTCACTTCTGGGCTTGGCGGCATTTCTAAATATGTGCTCCTCTCTGTACTTCTTGTGAAGCATCATGAAACCTCTTGCCATCCATTTCAGCCTAAGTACTCTTTAATTCAGATGTTCACTATAAGTGTACATTAAATACCTGAAGTGCCCTAGATTAATTTAAAGGAGCGGTATCATGATTTCTACCCAAATTTATTTGCCAAAAAGTCGTCTAAATGTGCTCTGAGCATCCAAAATACTTGTCTATATTTGTTCAATATTTCAGCTTGAAAATTTAAAGGAGTCAAGAGTTTTTGAGACCGATATGAAGCGGATGGGGACAGATTGCAACATTAAAAATTAAAAAGCTGTCAAGGGTGTACCCCGCCCTCACCCAGAGTCGGCTGAGATGGGAGTCACCCTCTCCTCGACCCTAATTAGGAATAAGCAGCTTAGAACATGGATGAATGAATGAATATAAAGAATGTGATATACAATAAATAAACTTCAATCATGTCATGATGTCCGCAATACATTTGCACGGTACTTGCAGCCCAGGTTCTTCTTAAGACTGAATTTTGTACACTATGTAAGAAAAGCGTTTGTTAAATAACGTAGCCCTGTACTGATGGTATACACATACAGTATACTGTCTAAGATTTTAGCTACTCAACTGGAACAAAAAATACTGCAGAGAGAAATGTGTATAACATCAACAACACAGTCTGCAATTTGGAGCAAAGAAAGTGACCCTTGGCTTCTCGGTCTATCGCTTAGTCATTCATCAAGTTCTGTTTATAGCCACTCGGAATGCGGACAGTAAAATAGGTCCTACTGGATTGACAGAAAGTGTCGATGAGGTGGCATTTTCTTCTTCTTTTTCCGTCCGTTATGATAAAATGTCGAGCCACAGAGAGGAATAGAGAAGAGACAGAGAGGACGAGTGCAGAAAAATTTATTTGACCTCATCTGCGCTTCAGCTTCACGTGAAATGCTCATTAATCCCAGGGTCACACCATCTGTACATAAACTGGTAAAAAATGTGTGGGAGACTTCCAAATATACCGAAAAAAATTATAAATCCCCCACCTCAACCTCGCTTTGTTTCCTTTCCTCCTCCTCAACAACCAATGCCTCATTCCAAATGAAAGCTTTTCCAAAGTGACGTAAATCACTACGATTTTTTTTTCCTTAAAGATCCCAAATCCCAGTCAGAGGGAGGGAATGGCCTGGAACGTTTTGCACTTATTAGTCTGTAAATATAGTGCTGTTTTAAGCGATTACCAACTGTGAATGATTTTTCACTCCCATCCGTTCTTGAAGTGGGACCTGTCATTTGTCTCAGGGCCTGAAAAAGGGCAACTGTGAAGAGTACTCGAGCAGAGTAGGAGAACAATAAATTACGTTAATGCACACATTTTAAACGGCTCATATTTCTCTTGGCCTGTTATCAAGACTACTCTGCTGAGAATGTAAACTACCTTTCTTACCTCCCCCATGTACAATGTTTAATGTTAATCTTCATTCAAAACATTTCTGTTAATGTAATAGCAAATCTAGCCAAATGTTACAGACTTATTTTCTTTTTCTTTCAATGACAGTTGTTTTTGGACTAACATCCGCCAAGCACCATTAACTGCAGATGATCCAAAGCATGATGATAGTTAAATATAAGTGAAATAATAAATAATATAATAATAAAGAGTTTAAAAAATATAAAATCATAGGCCAACATTAAATAGTAATGTAATATATATATTACATATATAATATGTAATATATATATAGATATATAAATATATATATATATATATATATATATATATATATATATATATATATATATATATATATATATATATATA
>JAOUQZ010000024.1:5287866-5329978 GCA_028564935.1 Neosilurus hyrtlii
TTGCAAAAAAAAAAAATTATATATATATATATATATATATAATAATATAAATATATATATATATATATATATATATATATATTTAATCTGTATATTTATTTTGCAAATTTGAAAAAAAAATTTAAACCAATTTAAACCAACAATTTAATGATGTAAAAGTTTATTGGTTTTATTTCCGTACATATTCATTCTACAAATTAGTGAGTGCGGTTTCATTTATGAACCTAAATTCTATGGTAAACATCAGATACTGAATTAAGTTCTATCTTTCTCTAATTTTATCTTTATTAATGCTGCCTTTTGATGATTTTAATTCTTCAGGAGTGTTTTGGTGAATCTGGTGGTTCAGAGCTAACTATTTATGGTTTGCATCGACTGCAGTCACATTGGTGAAGGAAACTACCATGCCACCAGAGGACTCCACCCTTCATATTCTAGAGACCTCTTCATTTGTAAAGCTTCCCACACATTACATAAACTACACACACACACACACACACACACACACACACACACACACACACACGCACAAAAGAGATGTAATAGCAAGCTGGTGGCTCGGATGACCTGTAAGCTATCTCCTTCTTCTTGCCCTTCCTACAAAGTTCATTCATTTCACGAACCAATTAATTCTAATAAGGGATGCAGGGAGGCTAGAGCCTATCTTAGTCAATTCTGAGCGAAGGTGGGGTACATCCTGAACTGCTCACCGGTCCATCGCAGGGCCAACACACACACACACTATCACTTACACTTTGACTCTCACCAAGGAGCAGTTCGGAACAGCCAGTCAGCCTAATGTGCATGTCTTTGTACTGTGGGAGGAAACTGTAATCAAAGTAGAGATCTGTCTGACAAGAACTTTCCAATCATTGGTTTAGAGCAACAGATTGTTAATGTTCCAAATAGAAAAGCTCAACACAACGGTGATTATAATGCAGCCTAGTATATATAAAATCAATTTAACCTGCATAGTCTGCTTATATTTATTTTATTTGTAAGGGATAATATTAGTGCTTCAGTGGACAGTCACGAGCTCGTGCACTCCAAAAAATCAGAAGTGCTACCGCAGCGCCATCTAGGGGCGGTTACAGAAAAGCATCACCGTTTCGGTTTTATTTTATTATTATTATTATTATTTTTGTGCTCTTTGATATCACAGCTTCATCCGCTCGCAGCATGGAATCGCACTACACTTCCCAGCATGCACCTCAAGGATTTCAGTTACCTGATTAGTGACTCACATGATCATCAACACACCTGTCTGCACTTACACCTGATTACACCTCACAGTATAAATGTCTCATTTTGGTCTTTTGCTCAAGCTCCATAGCCTTGCATGGTTTATTTTATGAACCCATTTGGAGTTGCCTGTCCCCTGCCTGTTTCTTCACTATTTCATGACATTCTCATTCACTTTTTTGCTGAACCGCTTAATCCAATAAGGGTCACACTGAGGCTGAAGCCTATCTCAGTAGACCCTAGGCAAAGGCAGGGTACACAATGAACAGCCTGCGAGTCCATCGCAGAGCCAACACACACAACCATTCACACTCACACCTGGTGACAATTTTGAAATTAGCCTTATGGGCATGTTTTTGGACTGTGGGAGAAAATCTGAGTACTTGGAGGAAACCCACACAGGCACGGGGAGAACATGCAAACTCCACACAGAAACATCCAGACCTTCTTGCTGTGAGGCAGCTAATGACACCATGCTGCCTTTATGTCATAAAAAGAGAAAAAGGTATGGAACTGATTAAAAGAGTGAATTTTTCCGCCTTTCAAGGGAACTTAAAAAAAAACCCCTCAGGTCAATCAAAGAGAGAGAGGAAAGTTTAGGAACGGCCACATTAACACTGACGCATTTTTAAAAATAAAGAATCCACAGCTGAGCTCAGCAAACTAAAAAGACCTGGAAGACCACAGAAGACAAACAGAATAATCAGAGATTTTTTTTCCTCCCTTGATGAGGAAATACCCATTCACAGCATCCAGTCAAACCTGGGTGAGTTGAGGTGGCACAAAAGTAGTGTATGAACAGTTAGCAATATTTTAGTGCACTAAAAAGACTCCAGATATTGTGTGAGTATTTCTTTTTGAGAACATAGAGTAGAAGGAACGTTTTCTGCATTGGTCAGTTACACTGCAGATGAGTGATGTTTGGTAATGCCATAAAAGATTCGAGAACTTGTGCACAAAAACCCATGTCAGCTAGAAGCTGCACTGCCTAGTTTAAAAAAAAAAAAACAAAAAACAAGAAAAAAAGGCACACTGATATTCTGTTGGACTGCATTTAGCCTTGATTAGTGCGTAATCAGGACTCTGGGGTGCCAATACATACTGTATGTGAAAATGATTCCTCATGCACCCTGAGCAACTCTTACTATTTAAGCCCCAATTTTATATCCGTGCCATCAGGGAAGAAAAGTCCATTGATGTGATAACCTGCTCATTTGGTACATTCAGGTCGTCAGCTGACTTCATGTTAATGTTGCTGAGCCTCGACCGGACCAACTGGAGCAACAATGTCATGGAGATTAAATGCTATGATCAAGGATAAATGCTCTTCATTAAAATATTAGTGTGCAACCTTTTTTTTTTTTTTTGGCCGGGCAGTGTGTATGTATACACATACACACCAGCACAGCCTATACTAAACTCTAGATGTAGTCTAATCAATCAAATGCAAAAACACATTGTTTTATATATAATATATGTATGTGTGTGTGTATATATAAGGATATTCAATGTATGAATAAACCACACCGCTGCACAGATTCATGTAGTAAAGTAGGTTTGTGTAAAGATGTACAATATAAAACAGTCTCTGAAATTGACGCCTGGTGGCTGAGCAGAATTACAGGAGATCACTGTATGCTGTTGCCCATTCTGATGTCCGATACAAGCGAATGAATTCTCTCAGACACCGCCACCTGTAAAAGTCAAATAGGCAAATTTAGTAAAGCATACACTGGGATTTATTTTAGGTATATTAAACACTCACAAAGTAGGGCGCTGGATCCTCTAGTTTTTTGTGATGGGCATACAAAGCCTGAATTGAGGTCTGTGCACGTGCTCGACTCTCGGCTGCACTGCTCAGGGGAACGGTAATCTGGAAAATTCAGCGTGGAAGAACGTATGGGTCATTTTGTTTCAGACACATTACTACATGTTTATTATTACATGTGGGAATTGGATATGACTAAATTCAGGGGAGAAAAAAAAACACCTGGGTTAGAAGAATCCAAAAGCGATCAAGTATAGGCAATAATTACTACAGATAGGAGAAAATATCGATTCAGGTATGTCAGGTATATCATAATTCTTTTGTGTGCTGATTCATGCATTGCCTCACTGGTACCAAAGTAAGTTTTTCATATATGTTTGGGGCGGCATGGTGACAGTTTGGTTAGCATATCCGCCAAATAGCAAGAAGGTCCTGGGTTTAAATCCTGGCCTCAGTGAGAGTGTTTCTTTTGGGAAGTTCTGTATGTTCTCCCATGCTTGCGTGAGTTTCCTCTGTGTACTCCGGTTTCCTCCCATCGTCCAAAGACATGCACATTAGGATAACTGGCTGTTCCTAATAATTACTCATTTATGCTGCATAGTTCTAACCTCTTAAAAAATATTAGGAAGTCTGTCCTCTAGCTTGATTACCTCTCCATGGGAAAAGACATCAAGTCGTAGCTTTGTCACCTGGGCAGGTGTGATGGTTTGGACAGCCTTATCCAGCCCTAAAGAGTGACACGTTAAGGGCTCTCCCACCTTTGGGGCCGACTCCTCGGATAGGCATATGAGATCCATTTGAGGATGACCTGTGAACGATGAAATCAAGATGTACAACAGGAGGAAGTGGACACAAACATGAATCTCCGTTTTATTATAAGTTTCTTTAGTAAACTTTAGTCTATTTGTGACTTTATAGTTAGAGATGATCAATATTACATTATTTCAAAGTTAATTTATGGCTTAACAATAAACACAAGATCAATTATAAATGTAACGAAATAGATATTAATTAAAAGGATTTTGTAAATGATACAATAAATGCATCAGGAGGAAGAAACAGGACTTACATCCCAATTGACCTCCTTCCTTATATAGCATAAAAAATATAATGAAATTATAAATCATACCAAGTTAAGGATAATTTAATGAAATATCCTATATCCTTCGATACTAATTACATCAGGCAGGCCTATAAGGAAAATTGTATACTTATTTAAAAAAAATAAATAAATCAGGCTACACAATAATAAGCAGTTACCGAATAAGGTGAAGTATGAGGCGCTGAGGGGTTGATAACCCGCTCCATAACATACAAAAGGCGAATTCTATAACTGCTTTATTATAAATTGTAAATATTTCAAGAGGAAATGGTCACGTTATGATGTTGCGCGTGTCAATCCTCCAATAATCATTCAACTTATCTGATGGCAACCATGTGATAATGCGGTTAACCAATGGCAATCATGCAATGCCAAGAATCACCTGATAGTGTTACACCAATCAGAAACTAGAAAATATTTGAATTATATAATAATACAAATTATGGGCCGAATAGTGCATGTAATCCGACTGAATGTCGACTGGTCGGGAGTTTCTTTGTACAAACCAATCAATCACTTTTACTCAGACTACCAGCACAGAAAATACCCCCCCACCCCCAACCGCATTCAAAATAAAGTATTATATCTGACCTTACTCCTGGTGAAATAAACTCTAAAATTTGACAAAGAAAACAGAGTGCTGGTGTTGATGTAAGCTTTGTTTTGGTTTCAGTGAGCTTCAAATATAAATTAAGGATGTATGCATCACTTATCACGCCCTTTAAATTAGACGCTAAACTGTATTTTGTTACTCTGTATTTGTACTTTGTAATGACAAAGTTAAATCTAATCTAATCTGGAATTTCCCTGTACTGACCTCACTCTCGGGTAACAGTACATATTAATTTGGTAGTATGATACTGTGATAGCTGGTATAATGAGAAACTTCCTTTATAATATAAATTGTAAAATGTTTTAGAGATGTCCCTTTTTCTAAAAAAAAAAAAAAATTTAGTTTTCTGTCTTCTTGAATAGAAAACATTATTAGGGATAAAAAAAGATGTGCAAATACATACAGACTGGGTTAAAAGGGAAAGATCAAATCACTAAGAAGGATGGAAAGGGTTCTGACCATCAGCGTCCAGAAGTCTGTAGATGGTCTTTCTGCCTGGTAGCGTGCTTTTCTCTGGATCCTCACTCAGCTTCATTTTAGGCCGGCCGCCAACCTCTACCAACTAATCAGACAAACCCGTATCTTCATATGATTCCTTACAATGTATGCATGTACATTTAATAGTGTGCTCTGGAAATTAGTGTGGTTACCTTATATACACAACCGAGCGAGGGGTGACTTTTGCACGTAACAAGGTGAGTTCCGACTCCCACTACATCGATCTTGTTATCCTGATGGAGTGGAAGGAAAACAGGCACTAAACGTTAGCGTGATGTAAGAATGGAGAATAACGGATTATTTCTACTAGAAGAGAATCTCTTACTCTCTCGTTGAGCTCAGAGAGACTTTTTTCAGACACACTGTTCGTTCCAACAATGATGAGGGAGTCAAATGCAGGCACCGAGAAGCTAGCGGGAGACAAACTGCTGAGTATCAGACGCCTTTCAGCAACCGTGGTATCTGTAAATGGCAAAACTTACTGCTTGCTGCATTGTCTGAAAACTTCACACACTTCCAGAGATTGTGTGCAAAGATCTCCGCTATCCAGTCGCACACCTCGAGGCTGATACTGCAGCTCACAAAGTACCAGGGCAACAGCGCAGAAACAGGGCAAGCCACTACTGTGATTAAAAAGAAAAAAAAGACATGGACATTTCATGTACTTTGTTCCAACAGGATGCATGCCTCACAAAAAAAAAAAAGAATCTACTCATCCTACTTTGAGTGACAGGACACGGTGTTACCTGCTGACACTGTAGCTGTCAATCACAGGCAGGAAGTTGCAAGGATAAGCAGTGGCGTAGGACAGGAACGCAGCAAGCTCTCCCTCTTGGACCTGCTGTGGCTTCACTCCTAATAACTGACATACACGTCCTAACCTGTCCTTTACCAGAGGGATAAGGTCAACAGGGGAACCACCTCTAAAGGGCACCAGAGTCTACAGTGAGAATAAAAATCAAGGAAGAATGTACAATTAATATTGTTTATGTGAGATATAGCAGGACAGTTAATGACTAATATTTTTTTAATTATATAACTCTGCCAAAGGTTCTGTTTGACTATTAGCAACTTCCTGTCTGCAGTTTTTTTTTACAGATCAATCTGAAATTGTTATGACATTGTTATGATTTTGGTGAGAATCCATACACTGATGACATCATAATTTTTTCCCATATTTCCAGAATTTCCTCCCCTTTAATTTTAACAGGCCCAGCAGGGGGTGCTGAGTATACAGGGTGACCGAAAATAAATAAATAAAGGATAACAATAATCAAATTACTATTTGCACACATGGAACCAAGTGGTGCAGGAGCCCCTGCAGTGCTAAGGTCTGTTGGTGGCCCAATCCCAACTTGAACACCTTGATCTTGAAGAACTCCATGTTTAGTTTTAATAATATGCAGCTACACCACACAGAGCCGTGTTGGGTGGCCGGCCTGTTTACCTGACCTGACCCTTGTGACTTTTTCCTGTGGTGCTATCTTAAGTCATGAGTGTAAACTCATCCTCCCCAAACTCTTGAAGCCCTTAAGGTTGCTATTCAGCAGGAGATCTGAGTTATTGGCCAGGGTAGCTTGACTGGGAAACATTTTGGGAACTACTGCTTCAAAGTAATTTACAGAAACTCTTGTTGTTAATGGTCCCAAAACCAATCTTTACCATGTAAATATTCTTCGATGTTATGACGCACCTGTGGACACACCTCCTCAAGAGAGGAGAAGGATGTGATGTAAGAATGTGCAATGGTGCCCGTCACAGGTATTCCAAAGAGGCGTCCAGCCAGAACATTACTTGTCAAGTCGAAACCTAAAGTCCGAAAAGAAAAAAATGGAAAGAGCATTTGCGTACTCAGTCTTGTACAACAGCAGATTTTATAAAATAACACAAGATGAAAGGTTTGTGGACACCTGACCACGACACCCATATGCCCTCTTTTGTGAAATTGTTGGCACAAAGTTGAACGCCCACAATTGTATATGAGGTGCGATCAAAAACGCATGTTCACGTGCATTCAGTACCCTCTTGTAAATCATTACACCACATGATGTTGCGCTGTCATCAGGACATATTACACAGTGATGCTTCATTGCGATAGGCTTGCTAAAGCATTCTAGGAGAGATAAATCTAATAGCCAGACAATATATTAAATTCCGCTATACTGAACATAAACAGCTTACAATCAAGAGAGGATTTTGTTCTGTTGCTGCTCTAACTAACATTATATGCACAGTAGACTGTACATGTGAGCACACTATTTTGATCCATACCTCAACTGTAAACAGTACCACTACTGACTTATTTATTCATTCATTTATTTATTTAAATATTTGAGTGCGCACATGCACATATGGGAATTTAGGGGGCTTTCACCCATGCTAATTCGAGCAACCGGCACACACGTTCTATTAACAAGGACAATGGGATTCCCATTCTAAAAACACAGCTGCAAAGAAATCCAAGGTTTTACCACAGGTCATGAATCTGGCAAACACATTTCTTACGAATAAATTTTGGAAAAAAACTTAAGATATTGATGAATGAGGCTTCATGTGCTTTGGACAGAAGACAGCTTGCAATCATTAAGTCGAATATGAACTTCTTTGTAAACCAAAGTATTCTAAAGTCAATTATCAGGCCATCTGTCCGGCAGCTAAAGTTAACCACTACTGAGCCAATATGATATGATCCCTAGCACACGAGCATATCTCCAACAGAATGGCTGAAAACAATCAAGGTTTTGCAATCGCCAAGTCAAAGTCCACAGCAACTGAAATGCTGAGGCAGGACGTTAAGAGATCATGCTGAGCATGAACAAGTGGCCTCAATCGTCAATGAACTGATGCAGTGTTGTAACTGGGCCAAAATTCCACCACAACAATGTGAGCCACTGTTAAAATCATACACAAAAATCTATTTTACTAAATAAATAATGTCACTGTGAAATCTGTTGTGTTGTTTTACACCTGTACATTAGACAGTGCACACATCTTCGATAAATTTAAAACTCCTACAGCTCATTACTTACTTCCTCCAGCCATATTTTTTGTGTATTGCTGGTTCAGTGATAGACTCTAGATTACTGATCTGAAGGTTGGCGGTTTAAGCCCCAGTACCACCATTCTGCCACTGTTGGGTCTTTGACAAGGCCCTTAACCCTTAAATATTATTCTGTAAATATTGTAAATTCATAGAAATAGTGTAAAACATGCCATGAATGTGCTGACAGTATGTATACGTGTATATACAGTACCTCCAATATATGCGAAACGAGAAGCCGTCAGGCCTCCGTCGGGTCCCTGAGCTCTTCTCAGACCCATTTCCATAAGACGCCGCTTGGGACCCGCAGCTAGACGAAACCGTGCGGCATTTGTACAAACCAGACTGAGAGCACACAGAGGTATGGAGAGATAGTGATTGATAATGCAAACAAAAAAAACATGTTTTTATTACAGCTGATTTATATAATGCTAAATATGACCCCGTGTTATCAACTGTTATCGTTTATTAAAGCCACATGTGAATAACAATAATAATTTCAAGGTTAAAAAAAATGAGGGTTATTATTTGTTTTAAGAGATTTTTTAATGTTTAAAACGACCTGCTTGTTTTTTACTTTTAAATCTTACTTCACTTTATAACATGTACATATCTATCTATGTGTAATGGATGTAAAAGAGTTTAGGATTCAGTTATAAAGTTTGGAAGAAATTTTCCAGCAAATGACGCCAGCCTCCCTGCGACCCTAATTAGGATTAAGCAGCTTAGAGAATGAATTCATGAATAATAGTAATTGTAGTAATAATAATAGTAAGAGAAATAATTAGGGCTGTCAATATAACTTATTTTAATTAATTTATCATTAAAAAAAACAAAGTTATCTCTGATTAATCACATTCCGTGAAGCACTTTGACCAAGTACGGTTCTGGACACAATGCCTTTGTAAAACTTAGATGTGAGTCTTCTAGGGAAAGACTTGTGTCTCCAGCACTGCTTATTTCCATTAACATTAAAAAAAATTGGAGGTGCGCAATGGCATTATGTTATAAAGTTTCTGTGAAAGTTTCACAAAAATCATTGACAAGCAGTGACAACGATTTCAAAGTTTCTCTATGGGGAACCCCCCCAAAAATAAGACAGGAAAAAAGTATTTTAGTAGTAGCTGCACCATAAAATGGCGTACAGTGTATATAAAATTCTGTGAAAGTTTAAAATAGGTTGACTAGTTGAGGAGCAGTTAAGGATTAAAACCAAGCATGATGACAGACGATGACAATGGCGATGATAATATGACAGATAGTGATGACGGATAACTTTGCTGGCAGGCGACACAATAAAAAAGGCAGACAAAAACAAAGTTGCTTGCTCTAGTGCACAGGTGTGAAAGCTGAGTGCGTTCAAAATATGATTATCGTACGTTCTTTGCATCAACCATTAACGTGAAACTTAATTCATCATCCATCCACTAGGTGGCTGTAAACTTATTTCAAGTGTCATCCATGGCTCAAGAAAGATTGCAAGGTAGCGTCAAACATTGTCAGAAAAGTAAAGTAAATCAAGTCAAAGAGGATAAAATCATAAACTAAACCTCTAAACTAAACAAATTATTTTGCCATGCAGGTTTCATGGTTGCCTTTTTAGACTAGATTATCCGGCCCCTGACAAACTGAACTTTAATGATGTTGCCTCAGTAAAAATAAGTTTGACACCACTGCTATAGTGAATGGAAACCCAAATGACTCCTTGCTCCCTATTGAAGTGCACTACATAAAGTACAAAGAGTGGCTACTCTGGCCTGTCTAGTGCACTACTGTTTACTACCGGAGTGGTGGCTCAGTGGTTAAGGCTCTGCATTAGTGACCAGAAGGTTGGGGGTCCAGATTCCACTGCTGGGCCCTTGAGCAAGGCCCTCAACTGCTCACTTGTATAACTGAGATATACATGTACTTTGCTCTGGATAAGGACACATGCCAAGTGCCATAAATGCACATGTACTGTAATATATTCATTTGGGCACTGCCTAAATGCGGGGCTCCACATCAGGTCTTTGTAAATTATGTTTCCTAGTTACTGGGCTAATCTTTTCCTGAAAGATCAATACAAACATTGGAACACCAATGCAGGAGTATTTAACAAGTCCAAAATATATTAAGTGACCTAGTAGCCTTGAAACAAGGTCAGCGGGACCCATATACAATCCCTCCTATTCACCTTCGAAGGGGACCATTACACTAAATTTGGAAAGCCTGTGTTATTTTCTTCCAAAAATGATTGCACTAACAAATTGTTCAGAAGGACAACATTTCTATAAAAAAACTAATTTCCTTGTAACCCTGAATCAAGGTCAAGGTGACCCCACCTTTTCACCCACAAAGAGGACCCATACACCAAATTTGGTCATCCTATGTTATTTTCTTCCAAAGTTACCACACTTAGAAGTGGTAAGGATGGATGCCATTTCTATAAAAAGTAACCTTGTGACCTTGAATCAAGGTCAAGATGACCCAATTACAGTCCCACCCTATTCACCCCCAAGGGGGCACTAAATTTGGTGGTCCCATGTCATTTCTTTCCAAAGTTATCGCGATAAGTCGTGCTTGCGACGAGAGCAAGTAAAAATACTCTATCCTACTGATATAAGTATTGAGTACTCAGATACCTGGCATAGTTGACCAGACAGAGAAGGCTGGTTTCCAGCAGCTGAACAACAGCCAGTGGTCCAGACACCTCCAAAAGGGGAACCTACAAAATAACACAAGTCATTGTTACTTTTCCAATGGTTTACCATCCGAAGTTAAACAGAATCCAGTGGGTTGCAAAGGAGTATTCACACTACACAAAGAAAACTCATTTTAGTGATATAAAAAAAATTAACAGTTTCTAAAATAGATTGTTTTGTTTACTGTGCACATCTTGAACTGAATGATGTTAAATATTTCTAAAAATGAGCTGATCACTTCTGCATTTCAGGAAATGTCCAAAAATATTGGGAAACGTGTTGCATACGTATTCATACCTCTTGAATGAAACCCCTAATGGCAGCTCACAGACTACAAATTTGTCACTACAGATTGTTGTAAGGGTGTTTTCATGTGTAATTTGTAGGGTAAAACACAAGTAGCATACACGTCAGGTGGACATCGTCTGAGCAACAAATACAGAAGAGCATGTCCAAGGTGTTGTCAGAATATCTGCAAAAAAAGGGTCCAAGAGAAGCACAAGGCAGGAACAAGTAACAAATCAATCAACCTGGTCTGATTTTTCCATGGTGGTGTGAATACTTTTGCAACCTACTGTGGGTGCAAGTTCCGCATGTACCCTGGCAAAAACAACAGTGCCCTCGGGTACTGCACTGACAGACACAGCAGAGGAGTCTAATCCTTTCAGGTAGGTGAAGAAATCAGGGTGTGTGTCTGAGGGTAGCACGGTGCGCAAGTACTCCACATCTGTATAACACATAACACATTTTAACAAGCATGTAAAGGAAAGTGTTTGCTAAAATAAAAATATATCTTTATTTAATATGCTAGGCTGTCGGCGTGCTTCTGAATGAACTACTACTACTTATATAAAGCCCAGATGCTACCAAACCCTGGTCCTAAAAGCCCCCCTGTGTATGCGTGTGTGTAAATATATATATATATACACACACACACATATTTATATATAACCCGGTCCTGAAAGCCCCCCTGTGTATGCGTGTGTGTAAATATATATACATACACACACATATAACATATGAAATAACCTGTTCATTCACAAGATTCGAGTCATCGGGTGCCACATTAATGTTGCTGAGCCTCGACCTGATCAACTGGAGCAACAATGCCATGGCGATTATGCGTTGTAGTCAAGGCTAAATGTGGTCCAACAAAATAAGTGCACTGTTTTCTTTTTTTAATCTTTATTGATTGATTTATCTTTATCTATGTTTTGCAATATGAAAATTCACTACTACTTTTCACCCATCAGCGTTTTGTGAACTCTACAGAGACACACCCTCGCCGAGCTAGGGACTCGAACCCAGGACCTTCTTACAGTGAAACGGGTGTGCTAACCACTACACCACCCTGTCACCCATACTTTCTGACCCTCCAAAATATAACACACTGCACCATTAAGAAGAATGTGTGTTTATGTGTGTATGTGGAGGCATGTAAACGTGTACATGGCCATTTATTAATGTAGCCTGAGTGAGCGAACAGGGCTCCTAAACCCATCTATTGCGCAACGCTCCCTTTGAGCGCATGCGCTCATCTCCTTGTGAAACACACTTTCACAGTTCAAACCCAAACCGAATACTACACCACTAACCTTCATCTGTGAACCGAAAGTCACGCAGAAACTGCAGGCAGTCGCTCAGTCCTCCAAACAGAGAGAATCCGCCGCTGAACGGGTTCTCCCGGAAAAAGAGCTCGAACGCGGCCGGGTCGTGGTGCCGCCCCGCGCGCCAGTACGCGTACGCCATGGTGAACTGGTACAGATCCGTGAGGAGTGGTGGCACTCTCTGACACACAGAGGGCTCCGGGGAGGCACGTGGATCACAGGGAAC
This sequence comes from Neosilurus hyrtlii, assembly GCA_028564935.1. NCBI lineage: Eukaryota > Metazoa > Chordata > Actinopteri > Siluriformes > Plotosidae > Neosilurus > Neosilurus hyrtlii. The sequence goes on from JAOUQZ010000024.1 coordinate 5,300,644, forward strand.
TGTCGCCATGTTCGCATGAATGAGTAACAGTGTGAAAGCAAGGCACTTATTCCTAACTCCACGCCTCCGGAAGCGCACAGCAACACGGGGAACACCCTGTGTGTGTGTGTGTGTGTGTGTGTGTGTGTGTGTGTGTGTGTGTGTTTTTTTTAATCAACAGGGCAAATGTTTACAGTCAAGCATTCAACAGATCACAAATCTCCAGGGGTTATCACAAATAAAGAAAGAAAGAAAGAAATACAAACAAATGTTTAAAAAATGCGCACTTGCAACTTAAGAAAAGGGGGAAAAAAGCATAAACACATGCATACATTAGAGTTCACACACACACACACACACACACACACACACACACACACACACACACACACACACACACACACACCCTAAAAGTTTTTCAGAGATTTATTTTTTGTAGGAGACCTGCAAAAAATGTTCTACAGAACTCTATGGAAACCCTTCGGAACTACTTTAGAGCCTTTTTTTCCATAAAAACGGTTCTACAGAAGTTTTATAGGGAAAAAAGGTCTTATAGAAAGAAAACTTGTTCAGTAGAATTTTATGTAGAACTTTGAGAGGAATTTCCATATATAACAAATTTATAAAATCTGGCAAACAGGCTCAGTGGTTAGCATGTCCACCTCACAGCAGGAAGGTCTTGGGTTCGAGTCCCGAGCTTGGCGAGGGCGTTTCTGTGTGGACTTTGTATGTTCACCCTGTGCTTGCATGGGTTTCCTCGCAGAGTCCAAAGACGTTATGCATGTTAAGCTAACTGCCTGTTCTAAATTGCCCCTAGGTGTGAGTGTGAATGGTTGTGTGCGTGTGTTGGCCTGCAGTATATTGCCGAGCTGTTCATGATGTACCATGCCTTCACCCAGTGTCAGCTCCAGCCTTCCTGCATCCCTAGTAAGATTAAGCAGTTTGGCGAGTGACTGAATTCTGAATACTCTTTTTGGTAAGTAAAATTATGCTAACTCAGCTATTCTTGATGTGTCCATGTCCATACACCTGTCCTGTTTACCCTTTGCAATATAAAGAAATGCCATGTGGAATGCTGAAGCAAGGATAAATAAATATATAGAAAGAATCCTTATCTTCTTACCACAAGAGGCCATTGGATCAGAAGACGGTTGAGATGTGATGTTCACCTGAGGGAAGACGTCAAAAGCTCGTGATCCGTTTGAGATGTCCAGCTCTCATTGTGCCCTAAAGTGAAAACTTAAGTCTCTTTGTACAAAGAACACACAACCTGCACACATGTTTGTGGGATGCGTGCAAGCAGTTGATAAGTCTTGAGCTTCTGGAGTAATTTTTCCAAACAGTTTTAAAGGGAACTTAGTGAAAACCGAAATTGGTGGAAGAGTAGCTTTTAAATATCATTCCAGAGAAAAAGAATGAAATATTGAGACAGACAGCTCAGATGGCATGCACAGGAATATTCCTCTGCTCTTCTGAATATGATATTTACTCATCACACAGGTCATGTACACAGCATCTCCTGTCTGAATATTCTGACTTGGCACTTTCCAAATAAGACAGAATATGCAGATATTACTCAGATTTTAGCATTCTTTAGACATGTACACAGTGGGTATATGCATTAGTAACACATGGCCTCTCAGCTGATTATCCAGTTGTGAGGGACAGACAGACACACACCTGATATCTGCAATCAAATAAATCAGAACCGATGAGAACAGAATGATCACTCTTTGAAAGGTTTGTGAATTTATCTGGTAAATTACCCTCCAGTTGTATATTACGCTAAGTAGCTCCTACTCTTAATTAATATATAAGCACGTCATTCTAAACCAGTTAATCCTACTAGGGTCATGGGGGAGCTGAAGCCTATCTCAGCCGACTCTGGGCGAAGTTCACCAGTCCATTGCAGGGCAACACACACAATCACTTACACTCATACCTAGGGACAATTTGCTGCTAAAACAGCTAATTAGCCTTAATATACATGTCTGTGTTGTAGGAGGAAACTGGAGTACCTGGAGGAAACCTATGCAAGCACAGGGAGAACATACAAACTCCACACTGAAACGCCCTCACCGAGCCTGGGAGTCAAACCCAGGACCTTCTTGCTGTGAGGAGCCACCGTGCCACACCGTTTCATTCTAGTGAAGTTTAAAATAAGTAAATAAATAAATGAAAACACAGCAAAATTCACATGATCAACTATAACCTACTCTTATTATAAGCAGGTGTTCTGCTGATTGGTGCTGTTTATCCTTACAGCTAATATCCAATCCTGATGATTTTAGTCTTAAGTGTTCTGCTTAAGGTCAGGATTAAGGTTTAGGTTTTAGAGCAGAGCTTGTAGCATTTTCAACAATATATTAATACAAATTAACACCGGCGTTATTTCCAAAGACACATAAAAGTCTGAAGTGGTTTTATTTGACTGTAAAACACACAAACAGCTTAAACAGATCCACATGGAGAACCAAAGCACTTATACAATTACAAATACCCAAGTTATGCTTTTCAAAAAGTACATGCCTCATCCATCTCACACCATGCGCCAAATCTGTCGTCACACTCAATCCCTTCTCCTAATGGCTGCTACCCTCAACCCTGTGGGCTTTTGGGAAGTGAAGTCCTTTCTCAAGCTTTAAAGACAAAACAAGACCAAAACAACGAGCAAAAACAAAAAACAAACAAATAAAAAAGGCTTTCAAATGTTGCTGACTCTTTTCAGGGGAGAGAAGATAAGGCATGCTGAAAAACTGACACAAAGGTCATCAAGGGATGCCATGGTACAATTTGCATATTCCTTGATTTGTCTTCCTTATTTGCATATGGACACATACTGTATATACAATATTGCAAATATTATAAATATCCGTGACTGGAAGAACATATGGGTATGTGCGATAAGTTGGTGCCAATTCGTAGAAAGTGTAAACGTCCGAGATCAGGAGTTAAGAAAGAGAAGGTGGCAAATATGATTTCAAGAGAGATTAAAAAAAAAAAAAAGATGGCGATGTTTACTAATATCACGAAGCCTTGTGCATGGGGTCATTGAAAACGCACTGATCTGCAGGAGTAAGCAAATGGTTTCAGAAAGACATTTCATTTTATTTCCAAGAGACGCTTATGTATTTCAAGTTTATTATATCTGGGATGTGAAAGAGCTCCTTTAAAGATAAAAAAAAAATTTATAGAATGATCTTGCTCCCAGTAGTAATGTAACCAGTTTCCTCTGCGTTGTGTAGTGATGTGATTAAGGAGACCACACCGTTGTCATCCCAATAAGTCCTTCACGACCACTTCCTCCAAAGTGACATGTGGCAAAGAGGAAGTGATTAGGCTGGACTGGTCAGTTTTATAGTGGGTACGCAAACAGGGTTCCCCAGTTGAGGATTCCAGGGCATAAGGTCAACCCAAACTCCACCCAAAGAACATTTCTGTGTCAGGTTACGCAAGAAAAGAATCAAAAGAAATAACATTTTGTGTAATTATACACAACATAACCCATATGACATACAATTTGACCTTTGTTACAGTAATAACAGGGGGTTACATGCGGGGAAATTAAAGTGTGTCGTTTATAAATATTATACAAAAGTGTCCAGACGGAGGCTACATGTGTAATTGTCTTTTTTAAGCCAGTCTCTGTAAGCACTTATTTGTAGCGCGCTCCGACTCTGAGCTCTAAAAGTGCAATGTGAGATCACAGAGGAGGAATTTCACCCACAACACACACACACGCACGCACGCGCACACACACACACACACACACACACACGCATGCATGCAACTTTCGTGTCTTGGTGCCTTGATCCACATTTTGCGCGTCAGTCTTTGAAAAAGGGAATGCAGAGGAAGTGAAGCGCGCGGCCGGTGGTTTCCGTCCCATACCGGGACTGATAAGAAAACGTGCCTTTACAGTCGGTTACAGATCGCGTGTTTTCACCACAAGGACACCGGCAGGCGGGTTCTGCTTGACCGATTGAGGTGATCAGTAGTTGGACCTTTGGATTCAGGTTTCCTGTGGGGCTTTTAAGCCCTGAGATATCCGCGGATTGCGCTTTTTCTTTTTGTCTCTGTCTCATGTCTGTACTGATTTTGTCCTCTCTTCACTGGCACCATGTCCCCCGGAGCGGAGAAAAGACTCGAATCTCATCTCAGATCGCTGGAGTCGATGATCAGGGACCAGAGATCAACCCTTAATTTGGAGAGCTTGTTGGTAAGATGTGGGTGTGCTGCACATTAAATCATTTAGTCCTGAGAGTTCGTGCTGTTTGTTGTCTTTAAGTGTTTGAAGTCTGTGATCAAAAGAGTCTAGTAGTGTTTATTACTTTAAAGATCAAAGGGGGTGAATTCTTCTGTTTATTAGGAGTTTCATTTCAAAATATTTGGCAAAATGTCGGAAATTTATTAATCATACAGGAGAATGAAGTCAAAGCAGCTGGGCACTTTAAATTGTTTTATTTTTCTGGTTACCAAAGCAAGAACTGTGAGCTACAGTAGATGCTTCTAGCAGAACTATAAAAAGCAGTCAGGAATGCTAAGGCAACAAGGTGTACGTGTGTGTGTGTGTGTATGTGTGTGTGTGTGTGTGTGTGTGTGTGTGTGTGTGTTTGTTTGTTTTTGTTGTTTTTTTTGTTTTTTGGTCAGAGAGTAAAGTACATAAACTTTTGGCCCAGACCCAGTTTAGCACTGAAGCGCTGTACTACAGTTTTGTTAGCATGTCGCTCTGTCGAGACTGAGAGCCTGTAACATCTTGGGACTTTTTAGAGCCTAGAGCTAAACTCAGAAAAAGAAAGGAGAGTCAGAGAGAGCAAAATATTCAAACCTGTCTGACAAGGCACCACCCCTACCACCTCTACCACCACCCCTGTGAAATATCCTAGCTTCAGCCCTCTTCTCATATTGCACCACCTCCAGAAGAAACCTTGAAACAGAATCTCAGAAAAGCACCCTCGCTAATGTGTAAATGAAGCAGAATACAAAAACGAGTCAGTCGAAAACAATTAAGTAGAAATGTCAAGTTAAAGGGCCGAGCTAGTGGCTTCAGGTCTTATCTGCTTTTGTGTGATATAATCTCTTTGTGTGAACGAACACACCCTTGTCCTCAAGAATGTGCCTGTCTTGGTGTGCTCTATTTGTTATCAGTGTCCTGCATGTTTTGTTTTGTTTTCTTCTTGTTGTTTTTCATACAAAATGAGATGATTGATAAAAAGTTCCTGAAACTGATGTGGGTGGGTTACCACAGGGGGAAAAACACTAAAATGTGCAAGTCAGGGAGACTACATACCACTTTATTACATGATCAAACAGCATAGTTCTGCCATAATTATGCCTCGAGGTAATCAATGTCAGGAATTGTGGCTCTTATGTACTGTAGAAAGTGGGGAACTCACAGAACAAGTATTCTTTGGAACTGATAAAATAGTTTGTGGTCCGAGCCTCAAGTCGTGCGTCAGATTATTTATAATTTCCCAAGAAGTATGTCATTACATTCTTCATAGGCAAATAATACAAAAAAATGTTGAAATCGCGGATACAAGCGTCTGAAACGAGCAGGGTGGCGGGACTCTCCCTCAGAGGCAGGGTGAGAAGCTCGGCCATCCGGGAGGAGCTCAGAGTAGAACCGCTGCTCCTCCTTGTTGATAGGAGCCAGTTGAGGTGGCTCGGGAATCTGATTAGAATGCTTCCCGAACGCCTCCCTGGTGTGGTGTCCAACCTGGAGGAGGCCCTGGGGTTGACCCAGAACACGCTGGAAGGTACTATGCTTCTCGGCTGTTCTGGGAACGCCTTGGTGTACCCCCGGAAGAGCTGGAGGAAGTGGCTGTGGAGAGGGATGTCTGGACCTCACTGTTTAGGCTGCTGCCCCCGCAACTCGACCCCACAGCAAGCTAAAGATGATGATGATGATGATGATGATGATCAAATAAAACAGCATACGTTTATTTTGTGAATGTTTATAGAATCAGGCAACTACGGTGGCGTCGTGGTTAGCACGTCCGACTCACAGCAAGAAGGTTCTGGGTTCGAGTGTGTGTGTTGGCCCTGCGATGGACCGGTGAGCTGTTCAGAGTCAAAGCCTCCCTGTGACCTCAGCAGGATTAGACAGTTTGGATAATAAATGAATGAATGTTTAAAGAACTCCATATCGAGACATGTACCTCACTTTCTGATGCTTGCCTCATTGCGTACGTATGCTCTTTTATGAATTATAATAACTGCCCATAAGTAAGCACTGGGGTTATTATGAGATATATTTTGGGTGTGTGTGTCACCAAATGATGACAGCACGGATTTAAATACTGTGTTCCTGATCCCTCATACCAGTTCCAGATTATAAAAATGGCAGGTGTCCTTACTTCATTAGTATTTCTACTTCTGATGCTTATGAAGGTGAGTATCTCACTCAGCGGTGAATGTTTTTGGCGACTAGCGGTTTGTCACTTTTTTGATGACTTATCACCAGGCACTCGTCAGTCACTGAAACACTAACTGAGGATTTGTGACAACCTTCTCAAATTTCTAGTGATTGTTTAATGACACTCTGTTGAGTGGTTGACGAACAGTCGGCGAATCCCTGCGAACAGTCAGCCACATTTCTGGCGAATGTTCCGACTATGCCAATTTGGTGTCTTACTGTTTGCCAAACGCTCACTAGGTTTTTTTCAACAGTGGAATATAGAGTCAAGGTCAGATGATGGTAACCATTCACCAAGTTTACACAGAGTTCACAGACTCTCTGCTCAAGTATTCTCCAACAAGTCGCTTAGCCTAATGTGCATGTCTTTGGACTGTGAGAGGAAACCGGTGTACCCGGAGGAAACCCATGTAAGTATGAGGAAAACATGCAAACTCCACATAGATATCTCCGAGCTAGGGAATCAAACCCGTGACCTTCTTGCTGTGAGTCAGACATGCTAACTTCTACACTACTGTGCTGCCCTATAGGGAAACTGTTCACCATTTTATATATATATATATATATATATATATATATATATATATATTTTTTTTTTTTTTTCTGCAGCTCTTTACTTTTCTGATTAAAATATTTTACATATTTCTCTGTAATTTCAATTGCTTCGCAGTGTATATCAACCGACAATGTGGTTATAGGAAAAAAGAAATGCAAACGAGTGTAAGGTCAGTTGAGGGTCGTCCATAGAATGTGGAAGAAGAATTAATTCGGTTCGAGTAAAAATACCAGGAAGGTAACCTGTGATGGACTAGCGTCCCATCCAGGGAACTCATAGTAGCTTCACACTACAGAATAATAAGCTCTGGCTTTGATGAGTCACTAGGCGTGGGCTTAAAAAGCTCAACAGAGTTGCACTTATCTAGGATCACAACAGAGTTCTTCTTTATCAGGGTCCTGGGAGGCTGTAGCTGGGTTAAAGTGGGATACACCTTTAAGGGCTCGCTGGACCACTGCAGGCCAACACAAACACATAACCCTTCACACTCACACCTAGAGGCAATCCAAGAATATCCAGTTAGCATGCTAATGTGCATGTCTTTGGATTGTGAGAGGAAACCGGTGTACCTGGAAGAAACCCATGCAAGCAGAATACACAGAAACACTCTTGCCGGGCATGGGCCTTGAATCCAGAACCTTTGTGCTGTGAGGTGGACATGCTAATTTAAAGCAAATTTTCTTTCTTTCTTTCTTTTTTAATTTGAATTGTATTTTGAGGTTTGACGTATAGAAACACTGTGCAACAGTGGAAAATACAATACTAAATTCTCTTTCGAGGCATCTCGGTGGCGTATGGTCCTGGGTTGGAGCCCCATGGCCAGCGATGCGCACAGCAAAACACACCCTTCTGTTTTCAATTGCATTTATTTATTTATTTGTTTTATATTTTACCCCTTCTTGTTGTTTTTGTTCATACAGAGTGAGCTGATTAATAAACCTTCCTGAAACTGATGGGGGTGAGTTACAGTAGTGGAAAAACGCTAAAACGTGCATACCACTTTATTACATCATCAAACAGCGTGGTTCAGCTGTAATTATGCCTTGAGGTAGTTACTGTCAGGAGTTGTGGCTCCAGTGCACTGTAAAAAAATGGGGAACTTGCAGATCGAGTATTCTTTGGAATTAATAAAAGAGTTTTTGGTCGGCGCCTCCAGTCATTCAGTCAAATTATTTATTATTTCCCAAGAAGTATGTCATTAGAATATTCATATGAAAATTTAGTATTAAAAAATGTTGATATGGATACTCTTGAATGTTTTAAGATCTAGGGTAGCACTGTGGCGTAGTAGTTAGCATGTCCAACTCACAACGAGACAGTCCTGGGTTAAAGTCCCGGGCTCGGTGAGGGTGTTTCTTTGTGGCGTTTGCATGTCCTCCCTATGCTTATGTGGGTTTTTTCCAGGTACTCTGGTTTCCTCCCACAGTCCAAACACATGCACGTTAGTTTCAGTTCCAGTTTCAGTTTATTTATAAAAGGGCAATACATATTAATTCACATCACTTCAGATGTGCCAGTTTTAGCCAATTGCCAAATTCGCAAGATGTTAAGAACCCTACACCTGAAACAGAAAAAGTTCAAAGTCAAAACAATACAATTCAAGGTAAAAACAATTAGCGTCAATATAGTTAGCCATGTAAAACAGCAATAGCAATCAGTATAATTAATAGCGATACCAGTTAATAGCAATGGCGGTCCATATAATTGGCCATGCAAAGCAGCAGAGTGCAAACATAATGTCACACCAAGCCATGTGAAGATGGAAGGCTACAATGGAAAGTTACACAATCAGCTTATTATTAATAAACGGCACATTAGTCATTAGTAGTGGTCACAGGTTTGTTTTTTAAAGAGCCAAGTCTTAAGATTTTTTTGTGAAGGTGTTATAGGTGGCACAGCATCTTTTTCATTCAGTAAGGTGTTCCAGAATTGTGCAGCCTTAACAGCAAAGCAAGACTGACCAAAGCAGCTGGCGCTAAAGGGGCGCTAAAGTACAGTCTCCTCTCTGGGAGGATCTTGTAGATGTTGGTAAAAACACCTGCTTCCAGGTGTTTTTAAATTAACAAAGTCATTGAGTGAAAGTCATGGGTGAGCCATGCCATTTATGATGTTATACGATAGACAGGGTCTGTGTATTTTATTAGGTTTTCCCAGCTAAGGATTTTATATTTGCTGAGAATGTGACAATGATGATAAACGTTTGTTTTTGTGTCGAGGACTCTGAGAACCTGCTTGTACAATGAAAGAATGGATTTCAAATTTGTACTTTTTGCACAAGTCCAGCTTGTCATCCGGTATGTTAAACACGAGCTGATCATTGTATTCATAGAGAGGAATGCAGCAGTGCACGTTAGACAGTGTCTCATATATCTAAAAGTTTCCAGGTTGTATTTAGCAGCATGCATTACTCTCTTTTCTTGCTTTTTGAGGACAAAATGGAGTCAAGAATTATACCAAGATACTTACACTCTGTGAATACTTGAATGGACTCTCCTGGATAGACACTCCAGGATTATCATCAGATATCGAGTTAGATTTAATAAAACACATGCAGACAGTTTTCTTAACATTAAGGAACAGTTGAGATTCATTAAGCCAGATGTGAACTTTCGCCATTACATCATTCAGTTTAGCCGCCACTAGCTCTTTTGATTTTGCATGATCATAAATTACTGTGTCATCTGTGTACATCTGAACATTGCACCCTGTGCAGATAGACAGTAGATCATTTATGAATAGGCTGAATAGGAGAGGCCCCAATATGGATCCCTGGGGTACACCCATTGCATTGCTCAGAAAGGGTGATGTTTGATTATGCTAATTGGTTGTTTCATACCCCTAGGTGTGAGTGGTTGTGTTTGTGTGTGTATGTGTGGGTGCGTTGGCTCTTCAGTGGACTGGACAGCTGTTCAGGGTGAACCCTGCCTTTGCCTGGAGTCAGCTGGGATGGGCTCCAGCCTTCCTGTAACCATAATAAAGGATAGATTGGTTTGGAAAAACCAGGAGTGGGCAGGTATGAATGATGTAGTATTTTGAAATCAAATATTTCTGTATTTTCAAAATACTAAAAATACTTTTCCATTGTTGCATGAAATCAGTTTGCATAACGTCTATCTATCAGTCTGTTTGAGATCTTCCTTCACCATTACACTGACTGACTGATGATGATGTCATATACTGTTTTTCTCTGCCTGAGGAGGCATGTCATAAATCTGATTTATTATACGGCAACAACAGTACGTGCAATCCGTTTGGTCGATGTGCTAGCTATAACTCACACATGGACTGGTGCATCTGAGCAGAAACTTAGCCGTTAGCTTGCTGCACTGTACACGGTATTCTCAAGCAGACTCCAAAAAAACATTCAGTGTTATTCTTGAGGAGAAAGTCCTGCAGAGTACTCGCTGCTCGTCAGAACAGCTTTTGTTCGTCACGGGAAGGGAAACAAGCCAAAACCTACCAAAGGCCTCACGGACACGGATGAAGACGCCTTGTTCAGAAGTGGGCAAGTAACAGCCCCTGAGGTATATTTTGAAAAAAGGCTGCTGTTTTAAAATGCCATGTAATAAACTACATAATAACCTTATTTGCTCGGTCAGTACAGAGAAATCTCAGCCCTTGGACTTTTTTACAGACCTCACGTTTGGGTAATATTCATTCATTAATTCATTCTTTCATTCATTTGCCAAACTTCTCAATCCTACTAGGGTCGCCAGAGGAACCAGAGTACCCAGAAGAAACCCACACAAGCATAGGAAGAAGATTTAAACTCCGCCCTCATCGAATCTGGGACTCAAACCCATAACCTTCTTTCTGTGGGGGAAATGTGCTACCCACAACACCACCATGCAACTCCATTTGGTTAATAAGTCGTTTACAGCTTGCAACTAGTGAACAAATCATTTATTCTGAGCTGCCAGTTGCATTCCAGATGCCTGCATAGTGTCACTGTGAAAGTTTTAAAGTAAACAACTGTTTAATGTTTAACTACAGATTGTTCATGACCTATAACTTCCCTATAACTGTATCCTCATTTAGTAAACTTCTCTTGCCTATTGAAGAGCCTACTTTTTATCAGCAACACTATCATCCTATAGTTATAAACAAATAAATATAATTATTATAGGAATAAATATGTCATGCAATGGAATGCAAATGCCTAGTTAGCAATCGTTAATGAATAAGTTCACTCACTCACTTATTTATCTCTGCGGACAATGGGTGAAGGTGGGGTACACCCTGAACAGCTTGCCACGCCATCGCGGGGCCAACACACAGACAACAATTCACATCCACACAACCCGGGCAATTCGGAACAGCCGTTTACATAATACAGGTAACATGGTAGCGTAGTGGTTAGCAGGTCCTGGGTTCGAGTCCCGGGCTCAGCGAGGGCGTTTCTGTGTGGAGTTTGCATGTTCTTTCCCTGCTTGTGTGGGTTTTTTACTCTGGGTACTCTGGTTCCCTCCAACAAGCCAAAGATATGTACATTAGGCTAATTGGCTATTCGTATTGCCCTGAGGTGTAAATCTGTGCGTGAATGGTTGTGTGTTGGCCCTGTGTTGGACTGGCTGTTCAGGGTGTACTGCTTCTGATGGTTTTTGGTGCCATGACCCGGATACGAACCAAGATTGGGTTAAAATTCAAACAGTACAAACAGTAACTTGAGGCTGATGACAGACAAACTCGACCGGCCTTTTCTTTCTCCCTTCATAATTAGAGGCGCCTGCTTCTAAAGCTGGAAAATCTGTTGTGTGGAAGAGTGAGCAGACCTGGGAGGGTAAACTACACCATCTCCCACCTGGTGCTGGATCAATTTTCATGCTGATCTCTACAAGCCTTACAAGGCAATTAGCCGAGTCACACCTTTCATACTCATATAGATGTTTCACTGGAGGAGAGCTTCCAGTATCTTTTTTTTAATTTTAATATAAAATAAGAAGCCAATTTTAACAATTCTATTAAACACATTTTAATACATAGAAAGTACGATTCATTTTCTAAAAACCTCCACAGTTCTTCAGGAGTTATTTTGAGTGTATGCACAGGATGGCCTGTTTGGCTTCCTCCTCCCATTAATGGTCTTTATTTCCATTTGTGGAGTTGGGTAGGGGTGGATTTTTACCATGTTATAGTATATAATTGGGGCTCAAATAGTGAAAGAGTGGTTCGGGGAGCATGAGGATTGATTTTCACATGTGAATTTGCACCCCAGAGTCCTGACCTTAACCCTATTGAAAGTCATTGGGATGTGCGGGAGAAGACTTCATGAAGTGGTTTGATTTTTTTCCCTCATCAATTCATGTTGTCAGTGAAAAAATAAACCCAACACTGGATGGAATTAAATGATGTTGCATAAATTTGCAGGAAACAATGCCATGGCGATTACGCGCTGCAATTAAGGCTAAAGACAACAAACAATATTTTGAAATGTCGTTGAATTAAGGAGAATCATAAAAGATATTTCCCTTAAGTGCAAATATCAGACCTAATCAGTCTTCCTTTACTTCCAGAAATCTTCCCGGCCTTTACATCACCCTTTGTTTTTTCCACATGCGGAAATAACATTCAGGAAATTGAGGTCACATCCTTGAATTCAGACCAGTGATAACCAATTACAGCATGCTGAATGGCCACCACTTCCTGTTCATGTGTGTGCAAATGCATTTTGTGCTACAACTTGGTTTCAGAGCCAGACTTGATGTTGTTTGTGCGTGTTTTTTTGGGAGTGGTGTTCTCTTGGAAATACGAGGACATTAGGAGTTCATTTCTGACCCTTAAGCTACAATCTACAGAACATTCGTGTACTCGTTAGGGATTATTATCATTATTCATCAAGGCCGCTATGTATGTGAACCTTTTTAAGGTCAAAAGATGTATATCTGTTTGTAAAAAAGTATATAAAGGGTACTAATTAGTACATTAGACTGACCGGCCCCAGCAACAAGCCAAGTACCCTAAAAATCACTGTATTATATTATTTTTCAGCATGTAGAGAGGACACTGGGACAGAGAGAAAGCAAATGAAAGTAGTTGCTATGACAGTACATGATGAGTCGTTTGAGAGAGTAACAAACAGCGAATGGTTGGGTTGTTGGGGTGATAAGAGATTGAGATCTCATTTAGGAATATTTTTAGCTCTGGGAAGCACAGCAGATCTGATAGGAGTGCTGGAGACAGATGCCTGTAGAACTCTGGTGCAGTGGTTCAAACTATTGCCTCACTGCAAGAAGGTTCTGGGTTCAAAACTTCTGGCCATCTCGTGTGGAGCTTGCATATTCTGTCCATGCTTACATGGGTTTCCTCTGGGTATCCTGGTTTCCTCCCACTGTTCAAAGTCAAGAAGATTAGGTCAAATGCCTACTCTGACTGTTTATATGTGTATGCTGGCCACTGTTCAGGAATTAACCCTGCCTCTCATCTGAAGTGAGCTTGGGTTGATGATGGATAAATGGTACAGATAATGGATGGATGGATTAAAAGTGGTGGCTCGGTGGCATAGTGGTTAGCATGTTTGCCTCACAGCAAGAAAGGCCTGGGTTCATGTCTCAGGCTCTGTGAGGGTATTTCTGTGTGGAACCTGTGCTTGCTTGGGTTTCCTCCCAGGCTCAAAGACATGCTCACGAGGTTAACTGGCTGATCTAAATTGCCTCTAGGTCCCTGTAATGGTTAGGTGAGCTGTCCTGGGTGTACCCTGCCCTCACCCAGAGTCGGCTGAGGTGGACGCTAGCCTTCCCGCAACCCTAATTAGGATTAAGTGGCTTAGAAAATGAATGAATGAAAATTGTGTGTGTTTTCTCTGCAATGGATTGGCAAGCTGTTTAGGGTGTACCCTGCATTCTCCCAGAGTCGACTAAGGCAGGCTCCAGCCTCCATTTGGGCAAAGAAATAAATGAATGAATGAATGAAACCTTTGGAATGAAGTTGGGGCATTGGTGGCTTAGTGGTTAAGGTAGGGTCAGGGCTTTCAATCCCAAATGAGAAGGTCAGGGGTTCCAATCCCAGTATGAGCTGTTGTGATGGGAAATTTCTGTGTTTGTCATTAGTGTATTTACATATTCAGATTTTCATGCAGGTGTAATCTTGTTTATCTCATCTCACTGTTGCTTTCTGCTTATCTCTTCCTCTATGTACCTTTAGTGGGAATGTTCTACAATGCAGAATGCACTGTACACATTTTTTTACTTCATATACAATAGGAATAGGAAATAATTGCACCCCATTCCTAAAATTAACCTCCTAATAATGCTTGTAAGTTCAATCAGGTGTAATAAACACCTTCTCCACTGCACTCCAAGCTAAATGGCTACCACTTGTGATCAATTATAATAATTCTGATTACTTGAAAACAGCTATTTTTAGAGCATTCCCGTGATTGGAAATTAACTGTAAGCAAACAATCAACTATGGGTGGCAAGGCACAGTCAAAATATTTAAGGGAAAAAGTTGTAGACAGGCACACCGGAGATGAATAAAAAAAAATTTGAAAGGCTTTATCAATCCCTTGGACTGCAATAAAATCCATAATCAAGAAAGGGAAAGTGTTTGGTACTACTAGGACCCTTCCAGGCTGGATGAAAGAGCGAGGAGAAAACTGGATGGAGAGACTTTAGAGCAGTTATATAAATTTTTGCAAAGAATGGTCATTGTGTACATGCAACAACAATATCATAAATGTTCCACAAATGCGGCTTGCGCGGGAGGCTTACAAGAAAATATATGTCTCAATTAAGTGCTGCCAAAACGCACCAGATGGGCAGATGACACAAAAATCAACTTTTGGACCTCAGATCATAACCATGCCTCCAGAGATTTGTCCAGCTGCCACTATGTATGATGGGTACATCGTATCATGCACTTCCCTTCTTACCCTGACACGCCAATCACTCTGGTATAGGGTCAATCTAGACTCGTCAGATCACATGACTTTTTTCATTAGAGACGATCTTTATGCTGTCAAGCAAACAGACACCTTTTATTCTGATTATTTTCACTTCCTTATTGGGATTGTCTTACATGTATTTTAATTTTTAACCACAATTAGTTTACTAAAGCAATGTCCCCAGCCACACAGCTTCACTGTCAAGCCCAAAACATGTCGCCTTGAAACTCTGCTCTTGATTTGCAGGTGTATAACTTAAGCACATATGTCTTTTGGTTTAATTATTTTTTTCTCATTTTCTGCAGGATTCTGTAAATGCCTTGGCCCTAGACCTGAATCACCCGGCACTGCGAAAGAACAAAAACATCGATGTCTTCCTAAACAGATGTAAGCACCTTTAAACAAACAGTACAGGCATAAATACCCATTATTATTTGAGAGGACTGTGGTTAAAGCAGCAGTCAGATAGTAAATGTACACTGTACACCATTAACCCAAATAGTTGATCAGCCGAGACATGTTTGGTGCATGAAATGTCAAAAGGTGTTTAAAAAGTGTTATGTAAAAAATAAAGTTGCTATTTATCTATCTGTCTGTTTATTTAAAGAGGTAGATTATTAAATTAATAAATACTGGATTTTACATTTTTTAAAATCAAACTCTTAATGTATAAATTGAACTACTGTCTCTTTTTTTTTTTTGAGAATAGTGTTATGCAAACCTGACTTATTCGTTAGCAACATTAGCCTTACTGCTCCAGGACCAAACTAATCAATTGAACTCAATGTTTGGAAAAACAGTGCTTGCTGACTTACTGTATAACATTTGATGTAACCAGAACATTTGTAAAATGTCGTTTTTGGGAGGCGGCACGGTGGCGCAGTGATTAGCACGTCCACCTCACAGCAAGAAGGTCCTGGGTTTGTATCCTGGGTGCAGTGAGGGTGTTTCTGTGTGGAGTTTGCATGTTCTCCCTGTGCTTGCATGGGTTTCCTCCAACAATTCATAAACATGCACAGTAGGCTGACCTGCTGTTCCAAATTGCCCCTAGGTATGAGTGTAAGTGTGAATGGTTGTATGTGTGTTGCCCTGCGATGGCCTGGCGAGCTGTTCAGGGTGTACCCCCACCCTCGGCCAGAGTTGGCTGAGATGGGCGCCAGCCTGCCCGCGACCCTAATTAGGATTAGGCGGCTTAGAAAATTAATGAATGAATGTCAATTTTTGGCCGGAATGTATTTAAGATGAATTGCAAAATTACAGAATGAATTCAGAACCGCTAAAAGAAAGCGATCTATTCACGCAGGAAACTTCATCACTGTCTGTACATTAAAAACACACGTTCCAAGCCTGAAGTGTGTGTATTTCTGGTAGAGTACTGGGAGTACAACTGGAGCTAAGATGTTTCAGACATTAAAGAACTCATTGCTGTGTGTAAATGAGAAAATGCTGATTTTTAAAAAAAACTATTTTTTGTGAACTGTTGATAGATGAGAAGGCTGTAAGCCATCTGAGGGAACTGCAGGTCCGGCTGAATGATTTTGACCGAATCAAACTAATTGGCAAAGGAGCCTATGGATCGGTACAACTGGTGAGTGTTTGCTTTGGTGTGTGTGTGTGTGTGTGTGTGTGTGTGAGAGAGACAGAGAGAGAGAGAGAGAGAGAGAGAGAGAGAGAGAGAGTGTTATTCATTGGCATTTGTTTGGTTGTGTTAATGCTTGTAAGCCCACACAAGTTTGCACATGTTTACAGATTGCAGGAGTGTGTGGGTTGGAGTAGGGTGAGATCTTACCCACATTAGGATAATAAAACTCAGTGGAGATTATCTAGACAATCCCAGGTCCAATAGTACAATCACTGCTCTGCATCAAACCCACAGAATGCCCTTATAATACCCACGTGGAGCGCACAGTATTTTTACAACAGTGTAAGTGTTGAGTGTACGGTGGTGGTACTTCAACTGGGTATCACAAGAAAATTGTACAAACAGCTCACCAATCAATTGCAGGGCAAACACACTGACTGGAGCCTATGTCTGCCGACTCTAGGCATAGGTGGGGTTCACCCTGAACAGCTCAGCAGTCTATCGCAGGGCCAACACACACACACACACATAATAATTCACACTCATATCTAGGAGTAATTTGAACAGCCAATTAGCCCAACCCCATGTCTTCGGATTGTGGGAGGAAACCGGAGTTCCCGGAAGAAACCCATGCAAGCACAAGGAGAAAATACAAGCTCCACACAGAAACATCCTTGCCGAGCCCGGGACTGGAACCCGGGACCTTACTGCTGTGAAGCAGATGTGCTAATCACTACGTCATCATGCAGCCCCCAAACATGTGTATTAAAAACTTATTTTGGAGACAGTGTGTCGATACATGAATCAGCGCACAGAAGGATTATGATACCTACCCAAATCGATACCCAGGACATTCTACACCACTGTGCTTGTATATACAGAGCATTATAATATGATAATTAAATTAATAAAGTGATGTTTCCATCTCTGGGTGATATCGTGCCTAGTATAAAGGTTTCTCATGCTAAGTTGGAACATAGTAGTAACATATGAACAACACAGAGCTTTATAAAGTACTCACAACCTCAGATGTTAAAACAATGGTTCTAGTTTATTACTGTCTGTATGAGTAGATGTATCTCTCACTGTTAGACTCTCTTGATGTTCTGTGTCCTGCTCGATAGCGCCATTCTGCTCTTGCTTAATTTCTCAAAACCCATTTCTTTATACCTGATACTGCCCATAATCCTATGACTATATTTACCAGGCAATATAGTGTAGGTCACAGTAGGTCAAGGTAATTGTAGGTCAAGTTCAAGCTCACCAAAATGGCACCGATTTGTTTATAATGGCTCGGTAGCAGCTGGTGTGACTTTTCCACATCAGGGGTCTTGAAGTTGTAAGTACCTGTCTACACTTCAGGGAATGAGGTTGTGTAATGTCGTCCCACTGAAGAATTCCAATTGGCTGCTGTTGAATCCTTCTGGAAATTCCCTAGTCTTAAGTAATATGATTAATGAGTCCCCACCACTAACCATCCAGGGAGTTATGTGCACATAAATTATGATATGATGCCAAGCGGATTGAGATCTTCTCCAGGCCTATGGCTTATGAAATGTTATTTTTGATGACATGTTGGTTGGTTTTTCCAAACATGGTATCGGGTAGGGGGTTCTGTTTGTAAATGCAGTGATGAATTGTCCTAATGGACTCAGCCATTTCAACTTAACCGACTTTTTTTCCCTTTTATGAAAATATATAACCTGGAATGTCCTATAACTGCACGGCTTCTCTGATCATATATAAAAACCCTATTTCCAAAAGAGTCCTCTTCTTTATGATGCACCATATATTTAATATTCAATAGGAGACAGATCTGGACTTGCAGCAGGCCCGTCAACCACACACACTCTGTGTCTATGAAGCCACGCTGCTGTAGCTCATGCAGAAGGAGACCTGATATTGTTCTGCTGAAATAAGCTGAAATGAATTTCAAGGGATAAAATGTTGCCTTCATGGCAGAATCCTAGAATATGCTTCCACATCACTGGTGTTTTCACACACCCATGCCATGGGTACTGATTCATACCAGCACCAACACATTTTCTGGCTGTTGCACCTTTTGCTGATAATAGTAGTCATCTCTAGCACAGAGGACTTGTTGGGCTTTTTTTTCTGAAAACATCCCAAAATTTGGACTCGTGAAGACAGTACTCAGTTTGATTGTTTTTCAATCCAACTGCTTGTATTTTTTACTCATATCCTTATAAGCATAACATATCACTGGTTAATATTTTAGCCGTAGAACTTAAGGATGTTTCCAAAAGTTACTACTGTTTTTCAATTTGCAGTCTCACCAATGTATATACATCAGAAGTCTTTATAACAGAGTGGCATTGTGGTGTAGTGGTTAGCACTTCTACCTAACAGCAAGGGGGATATTGAGGGGTATTGTAATACAAGTATTGTGGGGAGACTAGAGCCTATCTGAGCCAACTCTGGCCAAAGGAGGAGTATACCCGAAACAGCACTCCAGATTATTGCAGGGTGAACACACACACCTAGGGGCATTTTAAAACAACCAGTTATCATAATGTGCATATCTTTGCACCATGTACCAGGAGGAACCAGAGTACCTGGAGAAACCCCACATGAGCAAGTGGAGAACATTCAAACTCCAAATAGAAATGCCCTCACCAAGCCAGAGCTTTGAACCCAGTACTTTCCTGCTGTGAGGAAGACATGCTAACCACTAAGCTACCATACCACCCCATTCAAGTATTGTTTTGTGAAAAGGGTATTAAAAACCTTCAGGAAACTGCTTAAAACTCGTTTTACCAGGACAAAATATGCAGAAAATGCAAATTCTCATACATTGCAGGCTGTACGAGAAAGCAGTAACTTAGAAAGTCTAGATTAGAACATAAGCCCAATTTCATCAAATTTCTGACTTGGTAGGTTTTTGCTTAACACTCAGGAAATGCACATTGCCACAAAAATGCATGCAGCACAAGTCCCAACGCGCCATCATGATTCACTAGAGTTACTGCTCACTGCTGCTATAGGTGCATGACTGTGTCGTGCTCTGTACGTTCATTACAGGAATATTTCAGGTTGCACCAGAGTGATGTATCCCTAATTAACTATAAGCACCTGGCGCTTAGTATCAGATAAAGCCTGGAACAGGTATGACACTACTGATTAAAAGAGTATAAAACCCAACTTGCACCTTGGAACCAGCTCAAAGCACAGGATGGCCTCGTCTAGCCTATCCTCAGGGAATCGTTAGGGAAAATTCCACTGGCTTCTAACACGACATTAGCTCCAGAAAAAGGCGCTTATGCCCTGGAGCTGACAGTCGAAACAATTATGGCCTTGGCTCACAGTAGCTTGCGCTGCTTTTACTCGATTGTGGAATCATGGCTAGTTTTAGGAGACAGCATGTAGTGTCTACATAGATCACAATGCAACGTTCAGCACACTGCGTGCACTGCTGTTCAGAGTGACACAGCAGACATTTATTCATTCATTTTCTAAGCCTGTTGATCATAATTAGGGTCGCAGGAAGGCTGGTGCCCATCTCAGCCGACTCTGGAGCGGCATACCCCCTGACCAGCTCACCAGGCCATCTCAGGGCCAACACACATACAACCATTCACACTCACACATAGGGGCAATTTGGAAGAGCCAGTTAGCCTACTGTGCATGTCTTTGGACTGTTGGACAGTACACGGAGAGAACATGCAAACTCCACACAGAAACGCCCCGAGCTTGGGAATCGAAAGTTCCCCATTCACTAATGAACATCTGATGTGTGTTATATTCCGTTATCAGTTCATTTTGAATGAACATAAAGGTTTCCTGGTGAAACCACCGCAGCTCATGGGCTTAGTCACATGCTCCACATCTTGTCTTGCTTCTGTATCTGTTTATAATAACAATTTAAATAACACGACCGCATGAGTGGATGAACGATCTTGCACATAAAGATTTGTAGAAAGTGGAGAAGTCTGAGATCAAGTTTTAAGCAGAATAAAAATGGATCCGATTTCAGCACAAATAAAAAAGATGGTGATGTTCACTTATATCCGGCCAGTGCAGGGGTCATTAACACTCGCGTACAGGAGTAAACAAATGGTTTCAGAAAGTCACTGTGGCCAATTTCACTTTATATCCAAGAGATAACATAAATATAGAGATTTAAGAGATAAAATAAACATATCCTGTTTATTTATTATACCTGCAAAGTCAATGCTTACCTTTAAATGCCTAATTCGATGACGAGGAGAAGCCGCCATGTTGACGTACATATGTGCATTCTGCAGTCTTGCTGCTGTCGGCCTATGTGTAGGCATATTATCAATAAATTCCATTTACCTATGCATATATTTCTGTGTTTAGGTGCGGCACAAGGTCTCAAAGAAAGTGTACGCTATGAAGAAGCTCAGCAAGTTTGAGATGATAAAGCGTTCTGACTCTGCCTTCTTCTGGGAGGAGCGAGACATCATGGCCTTCTCAAACAGTCCCTGGATAGTGCAGGTAGAATGGAAGTATACAAGACCTGCATGCTATGGTTTACTTTTCAGAAACCTTGTCCCTTCAGTTACAGAATAGTTTAATAATTGGTTAATTAATTATTAATTTTTATTTACAGTTTGGTAAAACATGCTGCTTCATAAATGTAATCTCATTCACTCATTTGCCAAACCGCTTAATCCTACTACTGGGGTTGCGGTGAGGCAGGGAGCCTATTTCATCCGACACTGGGTGAAGGCGGGTCACATCCTGAACAGTGCATCACACACCCAAAACCATTCACACACACATTCAAACCTAGGGGCAATTTGGAACAGTCAATTAGCATAATCCACATGTTTTTAGACTGTCGGAGGAAACTAGTGTACCCAAAGGAAACCCATGCAAGCACGACACACAGAAACGCCCTCGCCAAGCCCAAGACTTAAACCCAGGACCTTCTTGTTGTAAGGCGGATGTGCTAACCACTACACCACCATGCCGCGCTCCTTAATATATACAGTATATTTGAAAACCAGTTTGTGTAGCAAAGTACTAGTTCGTAATTTGCTTTAAATGTGCTGTGTGCGGAGCTCTGCTGAATCACATGACTCGAAGTCACTGACCTCAGCATTTCCTGGAAGTCTTATTTGCAAATAATTTGTCGACCACCAGATTTAAATAACGTCTGCTTTATTCAAACACATCTAACACGTTTGGATTTCACAGAGCTGTGTTCTATATCCAGTCTAGAAATGTTTGTTTATGCATATTATTTATAAGTATGTTAAAAATAAACATTAAATAATTCTCATTTGCCAAACCGCTTACTTCTACTAGGGTCAGTGGACTCTGGGCGAAGGCATCTTATTATCTTAGCATTAAGTATTAGCTGATTCCTTTTTATGGCGGCACGGTTGAATAGTGGTTAGTACGTCCGCCTCACAACAAGAAGGTCTGGGGTTCGAGCCCTGGCCTCTGTGAGGGCGTTTCTGTGTGGAGTTCTATGTGCATGTTCTCCTTGTGCTTGTGTCGGTTTCCTCCCGATACTCTGATTTCCTTCTACAGGCAAAAGACATACACATTAGGCTAATTGGCTTTTTCATATTGCCCTAGGTATGAGTGGCTGTGCGTTGGCACTGCAATAGACCAGCAAAGTGTACACCAAAATGGTGCTTAATACACCCGACACTACATTTGAATATCGGTAGCCCCCTAGAAATAGCTGTGGGAGTCTTTTAGAACACCAAGGTTTCTCATCATTTAGTGACATGTTTGGTTTCTCTTGTTCTGCTAGCTGTGCTGCGCCTTCCAAGACGAACGCCACCTGTACTTGGTGATGGAGTTCATGGCAGGTGGAGATCTGGTAACCCTTACTATGAATTACGACATGCCGGAGGAATGGGCGTGCTTCTACACAGCTGAAGTGGTGCTGGCAGTAGACGCCATCCACTCCATGGGCTTCATCCACAGAGACATCAAACCTGAAAACATGTTGCTGGACTGCAAAGGCCACCTTAAACTCGCCGACTTCGGCACATGCATGAAGATGGACAAGGTGAGTGTGTTCAGAAACCGGGTTTGGGGTGTCTCCGGGGACTCCGGTTTCCTCCCACAGTCCAAAAACATGCACAGTAGTCTAACTGGCAGTTCCAAACCACCCCTAGGTGTGAGTGTGAGTGTGAATGATTGTGTGTGTTACTCTGCAATGGACTGGTGAGCTGTTCAGGGTGTACCACCCGCAGTCAGCTGTACCTTCGCCCGCAGTCGGCTGACATGGGCGGCAGCTTTCCGGCGACCCTATTTAGGATTAAACAGCTTAGAAAATGAATGAATGAAAAATGTCAAAGCTTAAATAAAATGAAATGTATAATGTTAATGTGTACAAGGCTGAATAATACACCCTAGATGGGACTCCAGTAGTGGTTAGCATGTCCACCTCACAGCAAGAAGGTCCTGGGTTCGAGTCCCCGTGCTTGGCCAACACAAAATCATTCACACTCACATCTAAAGGCAATCTGGAGAAGCCAGTTAGCCTAATGTGCATGTCTTTGGACTGTGGAAGGAAACCAGAGCACCCAGAGGAAACCCATGAAAGCACAAGGAGAACATGCAAACACCACAGAATAAAGCTCTTGCTGAGCATGATACTCGAACCCAGGACCTTCTTGCTGTGTGGTCAACCTATTCTTGCTATGAGTCCCAGGCTCAGTGAGGACCCTAGTAAGGACTAAGTGGTTTAGAAAATGAATAAATTAATATAATGGAATGTCTCCCTCCAGTGGGCGTCTAATTTTGGTGCATATTAAAGAATAAGGAGTTTTTTTAGGGAATTTTTTTAAACATGATCCCATGCACAGATACCTCCCAAAATTTAATGGCTTGGCAAGTTTGATGATCGGCACCATGTTTTTTTGTAGTCCTGCTAAAAGTCGAACAAACAAACATGCTGGTGAATACATAACCTATTCCACCAAGCAGGGGGATAATAATATATAATAGAATGTTGAATGTGTGTGTGTGTGTGTGTGTGTGTGTGTGTGTGTGTGTGTGTGTGTGTGTGTGTGTGTGTGCGTGTCAGTCCGGGATGGTTCGCTGTGACACAGCTGTGGGAACTCCGGATTACATTTCTCCAGAGGTGCTGATGTCACAGGGCAAAACTGCTCATTATGGACGCGAGTGTGATTGGTGGTCTGTGGGGGTATTTATCTATGAGCTCCTGATTGGTGAGTAGCTCCTCATTTCTTCTTTTCTCTTACCGTACCATACCATACCATACATTACCTTATTTTGCTGCAGGTGAGACTCCATTTTATGCCGAATCTCTGGTGGGAACTTATGGCAAGATCATGGATCACAAAAACAGTCTGAAATTCCCAGATGATATGGAAATGTCTAAAGAGGCCAAAGACCTTATCTGTGCCTTTCTGAGTGACAGGTGGGTGAGTGATCTCATTTACAAAACCAAGACCATGTGACTGGAGAAATGATCTTGTGCAGTGCGATAACCTGGCAGAGCAACACTTGTCATTGACAGTCGTGTACAGGAGTAAGCAAATGGTTTCCGAAAGACACTGGGGCGGCACGGTGGGGCAGTGGTTAGCACGTCTGCCTCACAGCAAAAAGGTCCTGGGTTCGAGTCCCAGGCTTGGGCGTTTCTGTGTGGAGTTTGCATGTTCTTTTCGTGCTTGCGTGGGTTTCCTCCAGGTACTCCGGTTTCCTCCCACAGTCTAAAAACATGAACAGTAATCTAATTGGCTCTTCCAAATCCCCCCTAGGTGTGAGTGTGAATGGTTGTGTTGGCCTGGCGAGCTGTTTAGGGTATACCCTGGAAAGGTCCTGGGTTCGAGCCTTGGTCCCGGCAAGGGTATTCCTGTATGGAGTTTGTATGTTGCCCTTCATGCTTGCATGGGTTTCCTCTGGGTACTTCAGTTTCCTCCTACAGTCCAAATACTTGCACATCAGGCTAATTGGCTGTTCCAAATTACCCCTATGAGTGAGTGTAAGTGTGAATTGTTTTGCGTGTGTGTGTGTGATCTGGCGAGCTGTTCAGGGTGTAACCTTCGCCCAGAGTGAGCTCCAGACTTCAGCGAGCGAGTGAGTGAGTGAGTGAGTGATTTCATTTCTTGTGTGGTTTAATTTCGCAGTACACTGAGATAACTACGTAAGATTTCATTCATTCATTCATTCATTTTCTAAACCGCTTATTCCTAATTAGGGTCACGGGGAGGCTGACGCCCATTTGAATAAGATTTCATATTCAATAATTTTTTTATTCAATAATTCAATAAGATTTCATTGAAACTGGAAAAAACTTTTGAGCAGTCATATAGACACAATTATACTGCACACACTTACACGTATATGCTCCACAACCCTCGCTTTGGCTTTTGGCTTCAGCTGGAATGAACCACACGTGGCAGTTTGGTGCACTGTACCCCTCAGCATGTGAAAGTGAGCAAGGGAGGGTGTGTGTGTGTGTGTGTGTGTGTGTGTGTGTGTGTGTGTGTGTGTGTGTGTGTGTGTGTGTGTGAGTGACAGATTGTCTCTCACTGCATTACTTGTCCTTCAGTTACTCTAGCTGGATATTCATCACAGTCACACAAACTGCTCTGCAGACCAGTCAGTATAGGATCTGTGTGTGTGTGTGTTGTGTTGATCTGATCTGCCATTTGGTATGTTCAGGGAGGTGAGGCTTGGCCGGACAGGAGTGGAGGAAATCAAGTGTCACCCCTTCTTTAAAAATGACCAGTGGACGTTTGACACCATCCGAGACAGTAAGGATCGTTTTATTCATGTCTTCATTTCTGTGCTGCGCGATCCTTCGACTTCCGCCTGGATAATTCCACACTGCTGTTAATAAGTCTATAAAAAAAGCCATATCGTCTGATGTCCATGTTAGGTGCATTTCTCTTTTTTTGTCTCTGTAATCAGGTGTTCAGGGGTCACCAGCTGCACTGTGTGAAACTTTTTGTTAATAGAAAATAAAATCATTCCTTGGACAGTTATATTTATAATGTACGGACGAGGTGATGTCAGTGATGAGTGTAATCATGATGTGTGTATATTATGATAATGATAATAATTATATTGTGTTTACTCTTTGTGTTTTTGTGTTGTTCACTGTTGCTGTTTGTCGTGTTGTTGGTTTGCGTTGTGTTCATTTTTGGATGCGTTTTTCTGGGTGGAACTTCTGGACAAAGTGGAGTTTTTAATGAGAGGACTGATACAAAACCACCGCTGTGGTGCCCCCCCCCCTCTCTCCCTCCCTCCCTTCCTCTCTCTCTCTCTCTCTCTGTTTTTCTATCTCTCGCTTTCTCTCTCACTCTCTCTCTCTCTCTCTCTCTTTCTCCCCCCCTTTCTTTCTGTTTCTCTCTTTCTATTTCTGTTTCTCTCTGTTTCTCTCTCTCTCCCTCTCTCTTTGTCTGTTTCTCTCTCTATCTATCCATCTATCTCTGTCTCTCTATCTATCTCTCTCCCTCTCTCTCCTTCTCTGTTAATCTTTCCTTCTTTCTGTCTCTCTCTCCCCCTCTCTCATTTGCTCTCTCTCTCTCTCTCTCACTCTCTACCCCTCTCTCTCTTTCTTTCTCTCTCTCTCTCTCTCTCTCCCTCCCTCTTTTTCTGTCTCTCTTTCTCTTTTTCTATTTCTCCCTCTATCTCTCTCTCCCCCCTCTCTCCATTACTATCTCTCTCTCTCTCTTTCTCTCTCTCTCTATAGTATCTCTCTTTATACTCTCTCTCTCTATACCTATACACTCTCACACTCATACTCTCTCTCTCTATCTATACTTTCTTTCTCTCTCTCTCCCACTCTTCCTTTATCTATTCTTTGCTTTCTCTCAGTCACTCCTCCACTCTAAGTCTCTCTTTTACCTTTACTCACTCCCCTCCTCTCTCTCTCCTTTACACACACTCTCTACCTCTCTCTCTCCATCTCTTGCTCCTTAACCCCCTCTCTCTATCTCTCTTTCTCTCTCTTCTTTTTCTCCTTTACACACACTCTTTACACAGTCTCTCTCGCTTCTTTTCTCTTCCTCTCGCTCTCTCTCACTGTCTCCCTCATCTTTTCTCTCTCTCTTTCACTCTTTCCCTCATCTTTTCCCTCTCTCTCTCTCTCTCTCTCTCTCTCTCTTGCTCTGCCCCCCCCCCCACTTTCCTTTACTCACTCCCTGGACTGCTCCATGGTTTAGTCTTTAGTATATTTTAATCCTAACCTAAATATCTGGAATAAAACTACAGCTTAGTCTTAGTTTTGGATTTTTTTAATCTGTTTGTCAACTAACAAATATAACATCATCTGAAAATCTGCTTCAGTCAGAATCTTTTCTTTAATGCGATTTTCTCGTGTGAGGACTATTATCCGTAAAAATAAAATCACTGTGCAGCTGTAAACACACTGAAAACGTTTGGTGATTAAGCTGTGATTTTGGACTTCTTGCTGTTAAACATGGTGTTATTAAGCACACGGTGACTTGAAGTTGTCTGTCCTCTTGTAAAATGCACACAGTGTGTGAGCTGGAGAGAGAGAGAGTGAGACGGTGTGTGAGTGTGTGAGCCAAGTCGTGTGCTGCTGTAGAGAGGGAGCATGGGGTGGCTTGGCCAACAGCAGACGCCACTCCTTCCTGCAAACTACAGTGTCTGCTTTGTGTGGTTCACACACTGAGTCTTTCAGACACATACACACACACTCACACACACAATCTTGTTTCCATAACTTCATGGGACGATTGCATAGATTTAAATTTTTTTTCCTGAAGACGTACCTTGACCCTATAACCATAACCACTACTTGCCTAACCCTAACCTTAACCCTAACCCTAACCTTAACCTTGACCCTAACATTAAAACCCCTTCACCCGCTGATATTTAATCCCGCATGTGATGAATACCTGAAACACACACACACACACACACACACACACAGAAGCCTTTTTAATATTATTTCTATCTCTCTCTGTCTCTGCCACACTTTCCTTCCCTCTCTCTTTCTACATCTCTCTCTCTCTCTCTCTTGCTCTCTCTCTCTCTCTCTCTCTCTCTCAGCCATGGCTCCAGTGGTGCCTGAGTTGAGAAGTGACATTGACACAAGTAATTTTGATGATATCGTGGAAGAGAAAGGAGATGTGGAGACTTTCCCGACTCCGCGTGCCTTTGTAGGCAACCAGCTACCTTTCGTTGGATTTACCTTCTTCAAGGAGGACCAGTAAGTTATTTCCATAAGCATTCTCTCTCTCTCTCTCTCTCTTTCTCTCAACTTTTCTACATTTTAAACCCGTTACATTATATATTGCTGAGAAGACTTTAATGCTGTTAATCATAGCCTATACACATTATTCTTATTCTTCTTAAGAATCTTGGAATATTTTTAAAATATGGGCATTGTTCTTATTCTGGCAAATTTTTGTGTATTTTTAAGGCAAATAACAATCAAAGTTAAATAAATAAGCAAATAACTTGAAAAATAAGGGAAGTGAATGGAACAAACATAAAACCATGAAAAATACTAAAATAAACACTGCGATCTCACCTGATCGTTCCGCCCAGCTGCAGAGGTCACAGTAACGTCTTCTAACAAATGTTACCTGTAACACGTTAACGCTTTTTTCTATAAATGAACACTATTGCAATGTTTGTGCAACATTGCAGCAACGTTGTTAAAACATTCGATTGTTTGGTAGGTGGATGAAGTGGTTCAGAAAATTGATGAACAAAAGAATAAATTAGTTTAGAAAGTAATTGAACACCAGACCATTCAGATTTAATCAGAGCTCCGAAAAAATTTACTTCTGATAAAAGGGTCATTCATTCATTCATTTTCTGAACCGCTCAATCCTAATTAGGGTCGCGGTAAGGCTGGTGCTCACGGGGCAGAAACACGCTGATGGCAATGCAGCCTACTCTTTTACAAAAATCAGCTCTGGTTCTTTTACACGCCTCTCACCACAGACAGTAAGAGACATGACCGGCCTTTGATAACCGTTAGCTGTACTGGGGGGACAGCAGTGACAACTGATACTGGGATAACTTGATAGTGGGGCTTGAACCTCCGACCTTGGGATCAGTAATCCAGCATCACCATCGGGCCCTCATAAAAGGTTTCGATGTGAATTTGTTTTGATGACATCATCGATTACGTAATGTCATATAACCATCATGTAAAGACTGCCCCTCCTCAAAGTTTTAATGTTGTCTGAAAGTTTTACGTTATTGAGGTAAGATTGCTTTAATGGAAACCCAATATTCCACTGGATAGGTTCACTTCTGTAAGCACGTTATACGCGCCAGAGACGTCATGCGCTTCCTCAGTGTGACTGGGTTAAAAGCCTTTCTTTTGGAATGAGTAATGCATTACTCGACTGTAATAATTTATTTTGCCAGCTAAAAAACAAAGATTGCTACTGCATATGGCACATAAAATTCTGTTTACACTGTTAAAAAAGGTGTTTGATTTTTTTAAAAAGTTTATTATTTTATTAAAGTGTATTTTATTTTATTAAAAACATTTATTTTATTTAATCAAAAAGTGTATTTTATTTTATGAAAAATTATATATTTTATTTTATGGCTTCAAACAAATAACAGTTTGGAGGGGAAGATAGAGGAGAAGAATTTCCCAGTACAACGTTATATACCGGCATGAGAAATATCACCACAAGTTTCCATGTGTGCACGTAAGCCGAAGGGACAGACAGACGGACACTGCAGTTTTTTCTTGATGTTCCAAAAGCAACTCGATGGTTAGATGCTTATCAGTGGGGCAAAGCGCCGCGCGGGAGCTCCACTATACTTTGTGCATAAATACAGATCTTGATTTAATAAACTCCACATTTCTGACTGCCATGAACTGGGTTGAGCTTGAGCTACTTATACACATGAGTCTCAAATATCACCATACACACACACACACACACACACACACACACACACACACACACACACACACACACACACACACACACACAC
>JAOUQZ010000024.1:5330078-5343063 GCA_028564935.1 Neosilurus hyrtlii
CACACACACACACACACACACACACACACACACACACACACACACACACACACACACACACACACACACAGCAGGAGCAGTGAGCTCTTATATTAGAAAAGTGATCGGGGCAAGAGACAGGAAGTGGACTGTTTGTTTTTAAAAGAAAGTGGTTATACAGTATTAGCTAAAACTGACTGCAGCATTCATTCATATACTTTGGGTTTTATTTCAGGCTACTGAGCAACAGGCAAAATGATGAAGAGGACAACACCTGTTCTGATGGTTTAATAGAGAAGTCAGAAAATTCCGAGAAATCCGAGGTGTGTGTGTCTCACTCTATGTACATAATGTAAATTATTCATTATACATTATATGTATATTATATCATTTACGCTCTATGTAAATAACAGCATCTGGCAAATGCTGTAAATAATGTACCTGTAAATACTAACTTATTCATATATACTACACATGAATGGCATGCTCTGATTGGTCCACTATCAGGAGGTTGAAAAACATTATTCAAAGTGGATAATGCTTGGATTAAAATAAAGGACACTCACAATTTGTTACTGTCACTTGGAGCAGGTGGTGAGATAAACCATAAAAACCTCCTTTTAGTTTGTTTTTCTTGTGGTTCTTGTGGTATAACACCTTAACGGAGCGTGGTTTACTTACGTTTCTGTGTATTGTGTAATAAACTCTGAACACTCACCAGACCTGCCTCTGTCATGGTTAAGATATCTAAAAATAAACTATAAAAATCACATTTTAGTTGACTTCTCTTTATGTTTCTGTGTAGTATATACTTAAACACTTAACAAATAAAACCATTCATTAATTTATTCATGGGAGAACATGCAAACTCCGCACAGAAATGCCCTCGCCGAGCCCGGGACTCGAACCCATGACCCGTGCGGCGAACATGCTAACCATCACACCTTCTCCAAAACCGATTGGAAAGCCTTCCCATTAAGAGTGGAGTTTATTATCGTGAATCTGTGATGAACATTTGGACTGGATGGTCCAAAAGTCTTTATAGTCTATTGAGCTGTACAACATGATTTTAGGTTGTATAAATGTCACATGATTCTTTTTTGTTTATTGCATTTCATCCCATCTATTTATCTTCATCAACTTCCTCTCACTCTTTAGACTTTGCAAGAGAAGCTGATCAAGATAGAGGAGAAGTTCAAATATGAGATGCAAGCTAAGAATGAACTGGAAAATAAATGCAGGTAGAACTCATTACATATGCACACACACACACACACACACACACACACACACACACACACACACACACACACACACACACACACACCTTCACTGTGAATTAAATTTTAATATCATCATCTGCTGATATCTTTTGTTTTTCAATGTTCTTCGACAGAAGTGCAAATGAGCGACTAAATAAACTGTCCAAGGAGCTTGAAGAAGAGGTGAGAGGATACTAACTTACTTAAAAGGGAATTTATATATATATATATATATATATATATATATATATATCCTAATTAGGGTCACGGGGAGACTGGCGCCCTTCTCAGCCGACACTGGGCAAAGGCAGGGTACACCCTGGACAGCTCGCCATGCCATCGCATTGCCAACACACATACAACCATTCACACTCACACCTAGGGGCAATTTGGAACAGCAAATTAGCCTACTGTGCATGTTTTTGGACTGTGGGAGGAAACCGGAGTACCCGGAGGAAACCCACACAAGCATGGGGAGAACATGCAGACTCCACACAGAAACGCCAGAGCCCAAGAATCAAACCTGGAACCTTTTTGCAGTGAGGCGGACATGCTAACCACTGCGCCACCGTGCTGCCCCAAATAAATAATAATAATTATTATTAGTAGTAATCATAATCATAATAATAATAAAAAAATAAAATGTAATTCTCATTAGAAAGTCCATATATATTTTCCTATTAGAGTTCCATAATAATAGCATGTATATAAACACTGATTTCAAAGTTATAAGCACTTAAAATCCTGTGACCTTGATTTGGATCATAGAAAATTATACCGTTTGAAAACGTATGTCTTCTTTTCTATCTGTCCCTCAATGCACTGTCACTGTGTTTTTGACTTAGAGTTGATTTCAATTTAAACATGGGAAATGTATATCATCAAAACTTTGACCTTGCTCTGACGTTCACCTTTGACCTTGACCCTCCAGAATCAAATCATTCCTGAAGCTCTGGTAGGATAGTGTCCCCACCAAGTATAGTGAAAATCCTTGCATGGGTGTGGTCAGGATTTTGTTCACAGACCAACAGACAAATAAATATTGTTAGTTAATTTTTTTTTCAGTAATAAAGAAACCTAAAACAGCTATGGATTGTAATAAATAAAAATATTTGAAGGCCCAATTGGATGTAAAAGTCAGTTTGATTGGCAGTAAATGTGTACATAATAATTAAAAGGAAATTTAAGCGCATACTTAATAAAGGCTTGCATACTTCGCATACATCTTTGCACATCAAAATAAATTATAGTTCCGAGGCGATATTGTACTGCGATTCACGTGTATCTGACGGGTTATGCCATCCATTCCTATGAATGAGCCGATGTTTGTCTGATGTGTGTACACAAAAGCTCGTATTACATGTAGAAGTGCCTAGTATTATTTTATTCAGAAGTTCACTAGTTTGTATCTGATTTGTTAGTTTAATATCTGTATAGTGTTATTTTTGCCATCATCTTTGTCTTAAATGAACTGATGAATTCACATCCAATTTTCGTGAGTCTGTAATGGCAGTCTTTTCAAACTGGCTTATGCAAAAACTATCAAAAGCAGATTTTAGCAGATTGCAACTTTGAATATGTAAGTAAAAACCACCTGATAATGAAAGTATACCTATGTTAAGGTGGAACAGGAGAGTTTGGAAAGCTTTCCTTTCATTTCACTTTAAGAATGTTTTTTTTACCAACTCATACAACAACACACAGCCAAATCTGCCCTGTGGTGTTCAGTATTCTGGATTTTAGCATTCTCTCATGACCAGGAAGTGACGGCTGAGTGAGGAATGTCTGCTTCTTGCTGGGGAATGCGAATGGGTTATGTTTTCTATGCTCATTCATTTATGTTTATCACTCTTTGTAAAGATGAGCGCGAGGCAGAAAGTGGAGGATTCCCTGAGGAAGCTGGAGGGAAAGAACGCCCTGCTGCAGCACCAGAATACTGAGAGTCTGAGGAAAGCTGAACTTGAGACAGAGCGAAAACGTGGCTTGGAGAACGAAGGTGAGGCCACTGCCGGGAGCACTTTATGAACCTCAACTTCTTAAATCCTCTGTTTTACACCTGATTGGGATTTTATGCTCATTTCACTCACCTGAGCATTAAACATTCATTTATTTATTCATTTATTCAATCATTTACCGAATCACTTAATCCTACCAGAGTCACAGGGAGGCTGGAGCCTATTCCAAATCTAGTCAAAGGCCAGGTACACCCTGAACAACTCGCTAGTCCATCACAGGGCCAACACACACCCACACACAACTATTGACACTCAAACTGACATCTAGGAGCAATTTGGAACAGCCAGTTAGCCTAATGTGCATGTCTTCGGACTGTGGGAGGAAACCGGAGTACCCAGAGGAAACCCATGTAAGCAATGGGAGAACATGTACACAGAACTCCACACAGAAATTCCCTCACCAAGCCTGGGAATCAAACCCATAACCTTCTTGCTGAGAGGCGGACATGCTAACCACTACGCCACTGTGCTGCCCAGCATTAAACGCACTGCCGTACACTGAGCCAAATGTTCACAGACTGTTCTGAATATTGAACCATTTGCTTGCTCTGATTCCTGATGAGAATAATATTAGCTGTTGTCCACATCATGCTTCATGTTCTCACACAATGATAAACGCTTTGTGTTTTGTAGTGTGCAGCTTGAGAGAGCAGCTGGTTGAGCTGAAGAAGAAGAGCCATAACTCACAGATCTCCACTGAGAAAAATATCCATCTAGAGAGACAGGTCAGTGTGTGCCAAAGGAACAAACATCATCTATTATTAGCACATACAGGATTCTGTGTTTGTCGGTCTGACATCTGCTTTGTGGTCTATATTAAGCATGAGGCAGTAGTGGCTCAGTGGTTTATGCTCTTGGTTACTGATCAGAAGGTTGGTGGTTCAAGCCCCATTACCACCAAGCTGCCACTGTTGGGTCCTTGAACAAGCCTCTCACCCTTCACACTCAGTTGCATGAATGACAAATAACTGTAAGTTGCCCTGGATACATCTCGCCAATCCATTGCAGGGCAACACACACACACTTAGGGGCAATTTGGAACAGCCAATTAGTCTGATGTGCATGTCATTGGACTGTGGGAGGAAACCGGAGTACCCGGAGGAAGTCCACACAAGCACGGGGAGAACATGCAAACTGCACACAGAAACACCGTTGCCGGGCCTGGGACTCAAACCCAGGACCTTCTTGCTGTGAGCCAGATGTGTTAAATATTACGTCACCATGTATTCCACTCAGTTAATTGGTTTGATGAATTAACAGTTATTGCCTGAAAGAATTGGAGGTCGCTGAATAATCTTGGTAAAATTGACTATTTAATTGATGAACAGCTGCTGAGATTGAGGTGAATAATTGTTTTAGTATATACTACACAGGGACATAAGCAAAAAAAAAAAAGGCCACAAAAACAGGAAGTTTATGATTTAATAAAAAAAAAATACAATTTAATTAATCCTGAGAGACAGAATAGCTCTGAGCACTTGGATAAGAGCAGGTGGATAAGATCTGTGCAACGTCTTTCTAAATCTCTTTATGAAAAGTTTTAATATATACTATGCAGAAACATAAAGAACAGCAAGCCAAAATGAAATCTTTATCATTTCCTTTCACATATTTTAACCATGACAGGGTAAGGTCTGGTGAGCAGGTGTTTTTTCGTGTGGAGACACAAGAAAGACAGGTCAGGTGAGCTCTGTGCGCCCTAATCCGAGCTATTGCCGTGGAGCTTAAGGTGTCAGTTTATTGCCCATTCATTCGGAGATTAGTACGTACTACACAGAAATGTAAGTAAACCGCGCTCCATAAGGGAGTTTTAGTATATACTATGTGGAAACACAAGAACAAGAAAACTAAAATGTACAGCCAATGTAACGGGAGTGGACCAATCAGATCGTACAGCTCCTGTGTAGTATATATTAATAGTTTATGTGGTACCAAGTGTACACATTTACAGTGTTTGATAGACACCCTTATCCAGAGTGACTTATATTAAACATTTTCATACAACTGAGCAATTGAGGATCAAGGGCCTCGCTCAAGATCCCAACAGAGGTTGAGCCAAGCTAATACTGGGACATGAACCCCTGACCTTCAGATTAGTAACCCAGAGCACTAACCACTAAGCCACCACCGCCAACAGTGTCCAGTATTAGAATGTTTTCATGACTGAGGGGTTTGTTGTTTCTCAGAAACATGCCGGAATTTTTAACTTCGAAATAAAGAAAACAATGAGAGGCTTTTGAGGAATCGACTATTTATAGCTGTTATAAAATAAATGATAACAGGCACTAATGTGTTTTATAGACACGCCATTCATTCATTTGCCAAACCATTTAATCCCATTAGGGTGGTTGGGAGGCTGGAGCCTATCTCAGCCGACTTTGGGCAAAGGCGGGGTACACCCTGAACAGCTTGCCAGTCCATTGCAGGGCAAACACACACGCACAACTATTCACATTCATACTTACACCAGGGGCAATTTGGAATGGCCAATTAACCTACTTGGCATTTCTGAGGACTGTGGGAGGAAACCGGAATAACAGGAGGAAACCCACGCAAGCACGGTGAGAACAAACAAACTACACACAGAAATGCCCTCGCTGAGCCTAGACCTTGAACCCAGGACCTTTTTGCCTTGAGGCAGGCGTGCTAACCACAACGCCACTGTGCCACCTTTCATAGACACTCAACAACTGTAAATAAATAAAAATTAAACGTCATACTGTATTTCATGTGCTTTGGTCCATAGACCCTTTTCATTCATTCATTCATTTTCTAGGGTCACAGGGAGGCTTGCGCCCATCTCAGCCGACTCTGGGTGAGGGCAGAGTACTTCCTGGACAGCTCGCAAGGCCATCGCAGGGCAGAAACATGCTGACGGCAGTGCAGCCTACTCTTGACGAAAACCAGCAATGGTTCTTGTACATGCCTCCCACCACAGACAGTGAGAGACATGGCCGGCTTTTGATAACCCAGTTAGCTGCACTACTACACTACAGTTAGCAGCCGACCTTGGGATCAGTAATCCAGCACCCTACCACCGGGCCACCACTGCCCCCCATTCATTCATTTACAAACCAAATTTCAGTGCAGGAAAAAAATGTAAATAAAAACAGAATGCAAATCTCATAAACACGTATTTTACTCACAGTAGAACACAGAAAACGTATCAAATGTTGAAAGTGAGACAATTTACTATTTAAAGCAAAGAATTGACATTTTCTTTCTCACTCTGTAGCTGGAAGAAGTGAGCGCTAAGCTCCAAGCCGAGGTAGAGGAGTCAGGCCGAGTGAAGAAAGCTCAGGCCGAGACGGCCAAGCAGGCGCAGCAGCTTGAGCTTTTGCTCAGAGAGCTGCAAGAGAGACTGGCCCAGCTGGAGAGCAGTCGACTCAGCCTGGAACAGGACAACCTCAGCTTACAGAGCGTCCTAGAGACTGAGAAAAGAGAGCGTAGTCTCAGCTCTGAGACCATCACAGACCTGCAAGGTGAGGGAGAAAAAGTCATTACAGAGGTGTTGAGGAGTGGATGAGAAAGTTGGCAAGATTGTGGAAATAAAGTGCTTGAGGAACGGAGACATTCTGGTATCTCTGGGATTTTATGGGGTTCTATACGTAAGTGAAAAGAGGAGAAAGAAAAGTGTGGGAAGGAAATGAATTCATGAATGAGGTAGTAAGTGAAGCAGTGAATGAGGTAGTGAATGAGGTTTTTTTGAGAAAGGAAGTCTACTCCATTACCCTTAAAGCACCCCTCTCTCATTTTTTCCTCCATTCAGATCCTTGGCCAGGCCCCACTGGTTAAAGGAGGATAAAGTACACGGCTATAACAGATTCCAGGGGTACAGATTGTGCTTGGTGTAAACATGGGTGTGTCATGTGTCCCTCCTGTTTATGAGGTAGATTTAGGAAATGGTCAGAGGATCTGAATAAGGAAAAAAGGTATGGGAGGGTTGAATGATGAAAGAGTTTGAGCCTGACTGAGCGAGAGATTAATTAGCACAATATAATAAGATCATCAGGTTCTTATTAATTTTCCTTCAATCAAATCTTTAGTCCCTCCCTATTGGTTGGGGAAGAATAATGTAGGCGGCTGTAATGGAATAAAAATGCTCTCGGTGTAGAGACGAGTGTGTAATGTGTTCCCCGTCTCTCCCTCTCCCTGCGACACACACTGCACCCTTGTTTCTCTGTGCTGTGTAGCGCTGCTGTGTTTGGGTGGAGTGTCTCATGTGGAGAGTAACCACTGCTATTTTGGGTGCTGGGTCCAGAGGCAGGTAGCTGACATTTAGTCCCAAAGCCTGAGGCATTTCTCCATTTCTTTTTCTTTCTGTCTGTTTCAGCGTCCGTCTCGGGTCTGGAGGAAGAGCTGAAGCAAACGAAGAACTTGCTCTCTAAAGCTGAGAGTGAGAAGAGACAGCTGCAGGACGAACTTAAGGATTTGGAGAAGGTTTGTGTGTGTGTGTGTGTGTGTGTGTGTGTGTGTGTGTGTGTGTGTGTGTTTGCATGTGTGTAACCTGTGTTGTTCCCTGTAAACAGGTAAGGAGTCAGCAAGAGATCGACTTTACCTTCAAGCTGAAATCTGTTCAGCAGCGATTAGAGCAAGAGGAAGAGGAGCACAACGCCAGCAAGACCCGACTCGTCGACCATAGCAAACTCAACCAGTCCATCGAAGAGGCCAAGTCTGAAGTGCTGAGAGGTACAAATCCAAACACTGCTTCAATAAATGTGCTGCTGTGATAATTCACAAAATACAGGGCAGCATGGTTAGCATAGTGGTTAGCACGTCCCCTAGGCATGGATGTGTAAGACTGTGAACGGTTGTGTATGTATGTTGGCCCTGTGATGGATGTTCAGGATGTACCCCACCTTCGCCTAGAGTTGTCTAAGATATGTTCCAGCCTCCCTGTGACCCTAATAGGATTAAATGGTTTAAAATGGCATATAATCAACTACTTATTAACCTTGTTTGCTTGGTCTGTACAGAGAAATCCCGGTCCTTGTTTTTTTTTTGTTTTGTTTTTTGTTTGTTTGTTTTTTTGCACAGATCTCATCTTCGACTCTATCTGTACTAAAGACCTCAGGCTGAGATTTCTAATAAATGCTTCAGGAGGGGTTGATGCTTTTTAATAAAAAATAAATAAAAATAAAAATAATTATGTGTGTATGTGTGTGTTTCTCAGACATGGAGCGTAAGCTACAGGACGAGCGCTCGGCTAAGCAGCAGCTGGAGAGTAAGCTGATGCAAGTTGAGAAACATAACTCGGTCCTGGACTGCGATTATAAACAGGCACAGAATGAGCTCCAGGAGCTGCGCTCCCACAAGAACAAGCTCACGGAGGAGGTCTGTGAATCACAAGGGATGCTGCGCTGCCTGTCAATGTGTGACTTGTTTAGAGTGTGCCACCTGTAGGACTATAGAAGAATAGCAACATTTCAGCAACTCAAATGCAAACATAAAAAAATAGAAATTAATAAAAAAATAGAAAAATCTATTTTGGAGCCAGTGTGGTGATACATGAATTGTATCAAACCACTTCCCCAACACACACACACACACACACACACACACACACACACACACACACACACACACACACACACCCCTCCAATAAACCAATAGGTGGAACAGTATATTTATTGTATATTATTATGGCTTGGTTAGGAATCTGCTTGCTAATTTAATGTGATATATAATATGAGCTTGTCCCAGAGTGAACAGAGCCTTATTAAGTTGTTTGTGTGTTGACGCAGCTGGATTTGCTGACTGTGAAAGTGGAACAGGAAACACAGCGGCGGAATCTGTCCCAAGCTGATCTAAAGGCTCAGAGAAACGAAGTTAGCATGCTACGCTCCTCTGAGAAACAACTCAAACAAGAACTCAATCACCTGATGGAACTCAAACTCAGCATGGAGAAACAGAACCAGGAGC
Organism: Neosilurus hyrtlii; assembly: GCA_028564935.1. Lineage (NCBI taxonomy): Eukaryota > Metazoa > Chordata > Actinopteri > Siluriformes > Plotosidae > Neosilurus > Neosilurus hyrtlii. Next base: position 5,339,257 of record JAOUQZ010000024.1, read on the forward strand.
TACGCAGGTGTGTGGGTGTGGGTGTGGCCAGTAAAATTAATAAGTACATTTGAAATTTAAAACACCAACAATAACAATTTGGCGGCACATTTAGACAATTAGAGTTCAGCGGCTAAACAAATCTTGGCTTGAAAAGGAAATAAAGGTTGTTAACAAGAATTTTAAGTATTTTTTCTGTTTAAATTAGGGAGAGAGAAGTTGCTGACACACATATGAAGGAGATAAAAGAGCATCTGGATGCGGAACAGTATTTCACGGTATGTTGGGCACGATTTCTCTTTTATTTCAAATTAGCCTGAATGGTAAAGTATTATGGCGGCACGGGGCCGTAGTTGTGAGCACGTCTGCCTCACAGCAAGAAGGTCCTGGGTTTGAGTCCTGGGCCCGGTGAGGGCGTTTCTATGTGAAGTTTGCATGTTCTCCATGAGCTTGAGAAGGTTTCATCTGGGTTCCCCTGTTTCTTCCTACAGTCCAAATACCTGCACATTAGGCTAATTGGCTGTGTGTTGACCCTCTGATGGACTGGCGAGCTTTTCAGCGGCTCATTCTTGGCCCTGAGTCAGTTGGGATAGGCTCCAGCCTCCCTGTGACCCTACTAGGATTTGGACATTCTTTGATAAATGATGAATGAATGAAAATAATTGGACTGTTACAGCAGAGTTGGTAAAATGTCTTGTTGCTTTTTCAGAAAATGTATAAGACTCAGATTTTAGAGTTGAAGGAAGAATGTGATGAAAAGACGAAACTATTCCAGGATGTCCAGCGGAGACTGGAGGAACTTCAGGAGGAGAGGTGTGTTTATATGTTTTTGTTTTTCTATTTCCTGTGAAGGCGCTCAAAACACTCCTAATGCCCATGAGTCTGAAAAATCATGTCTGTAGGTTAACTTGTTGGATCATTTTCAGTAAATCCTGAGCACAGTATTAAATAATCGTCTATAATGGGACTCGGGAGAGTGGCGCATCGACAAGGTGCATGACTATCAACCTGGAGATCGCAAGTCCGAATCCAGGTTGATGCCGCTGCCATCCACGACCGGTAGTCTGTGAAAGCTAATTGGCCAAGCTCTCAATGGAGGTAGTTATGGCATATGCTCCCCTGTCACTCGCAGCATTCACCAGCCAATCCATGGGCATCTGTGACCTCACTCATATAAAAGGGGTGGATAGCGCTTTCCCTCCGAGCGCCTTAGGCCACCTGCAAATGAGTGATGAGTGAATATTTACCAGTTGGTTTAATCCAATTTGTACACTCACCTGTTATTAGTCACCTTTCGTTTAATTACCTTTTATTCCTTTCATCCAATGAAATTCGACTTTAGTTATTTTATTAGGTAGATTACAGAGCCATCTAGTGGTACTCTCTTTTCTTTCCATCAGGAGATTACTGCCATACTAATGAATCAGATCCACTAAATAGTAATCAAGGGAACTATACAATACATACTAAGACAAGCCATGATGAAGTGTGTGCATTTGCATGTGTATTTGTGCAGGGACTCTCTGGCCACACAGCTGGAGGCGAGCCTGACAAAGGCGGACTCTGAGCAGTTGGCTCGCTCCATTGTTGAGGAGCAATATTCAGACCTGGAGAAAGAGAAGATCATGAAAGAGCTGGAGATTAAAGACATGATTGCCAGACACAGGCAGGAGCTCAGTGACAAGGACAACACTATCAGCTCGGTAAGACACACCCCATTCGCACCGACGCTAAAAAAGTTTATTTACTGCTGTTATGCTGTAACAGTGTCATCAGGAAAACTGGAGCAAATTACATTATAATCTTTCACCATGGATCCACTGGGGATCGGGCCCGTCAAATTATGTGAGTGGCGTTGTGAGTCGTCGTAATATCACTGGCGGTGACGACGTGTTTCTTACAGGTCTGAAATATACTTTGTACTAAGTGGTGGAAAAAGATGCTCTAACCTGCCAGTACAAAAATGATCAACTAGATCATATTGGAATCTTCTCCTCTCGCATGAATTTAAATGATATCCGCTTGTTTATGTTCTCACATTCGGATTTATAAACAAGGAAGAGAAACAATTTGTTTCTGTCGATCCACATCTTTAGCTAGACATCGCTCATGATCTACCTGGAGCACATGGAGTTCACCTGAACTGCCTCTGTCATGGTTTATAGAAGTAAAAGAAAACAAAATCTAATTTTAGTTTGCTTTTCTTTATGTTCCTGTGTAGTATAAACCAAAGCAATGATTAGCATCAGGCTTGGTGGACATGGCTAAAAAGACAATAGGTTGTTTGTGTTCCAAACACAGAATCTAATGCTGAGGTCTTGCATAGCCGGTTGATACGGTGTGTGCTGCAGCTGGGATCATTGAGTTTATTGACTGACCACTCTGGCAGATTTTGGGGGTGGTATCTTGAGAAAATATGGCTGGAGGTAATATGCATTTGTCTGAGAAACCGGAGTAACTGTGATGCATACATGGCATGTACTGTATATTTTACCATCATGGAAATGTACTGTAATATCCGGTAAGCCATGTACACCTCACGGACGCTTTCACAGCTCTCACAGTTCATGGCTTGGCTCACAGTAATTTTCAATTTTCACCCACCTCTCACGTGATCTGAACACTTACAGGTAATGCCAGTGGACCCCCAGGAAGCAAAAAATAGTCTACCGGTATCTACCATGAAGTTATTTTGGTTCTGTGTGTGTGTGTGTGTGTGTGTGTGTGTGTGTGTGTGTGTGTGTGTAGCTAGAGGAGTCGAATCGCACTCTGACTGTGGATGTAGCCAACCTGGCCAATGAGAAAGAGGAGCTCAATAACCAACTCAAAGACCTTCAACAAGGTGAGTACATCCTGTGTTCTCTCGCTCTCTCTCTCTCTCTCTCTCTCCTCTCTTTCTCTCTCTCTCTCTCCTCTCTTTCTCTCCCTCTCTGGTCTCTCTCTCTCTCATGAGGTGCAGGATAACTCATAAAGTTATGCATGGATTTACATTAATTGTTTTTCTAGAGAAGTTGGTGGATACAATTAACAAACCATTACATATTGGAGTTGATCCGTGCATGAGATCACGTTAAAATAAATCCTGAAAAATACCTATTCTTTATTATGGGGCAAAATATTCATCAAACTTTCACTAGGGGGAGACATTTCATTATAACTATACCAAGTTATAATAATCTATTTCTGTTTTTTTTGGTATGTATCTTTATATCTTTAACAATACTCTAAGGTCCATACATAAACCAATGCTTCACGCCAAAAGGCATCATGTACACCTTCCAAGGTCTTTCCTATGACATGACACCTACCAACCAGAACGACCGAAGGTCACCATGTGCTTCATCCAAGGCACGTGGCTCCAGCCATTCTCATTTTATCAAACTGCTGCTCATGCACCATCAGGGCCGGTGTAACACAATCGGAGGAAAGTGCTATCCACTCACTTTCATAGGCTCACAGATGCCCATGATTGGCTGGTGTCACTGTGATTGACAGGGCATGTACTATATCTCCCTCACTGAGAGCCTGACTGTGGCAACACTGGGAAACTGAAATCGTGATTTCAAGACACCTTAGTTTTTAGTTTTTTTCCTTTGGACAGCACACACACACACACACACACACACACACATATATATGTGTGTGTGTGTGTATATATATATATATATATGTGTATATATAAGATCTTGAGTCGATTTTCCGTAGAACAGTGCTAGATACGTCGAAGTAGAGCTAAGTATATTGTATGTGGGAAAAAAAAACAGTACTACAATTTTATCCCGAAAATATATATATATATATATATATATATATAGTTTCTCACTGCAC
>JAOUQZ010000024.1:5346012-5358512 GCA_028564935.1 Neosilurus hyrtlii
TATATGGTTTTTTTTATATAATTTGTCCAAATATAAAAAATGAGGAGTGGTTTGTTCTAAAATTGTGCAATAAATGATGTAGTGTATGATAATGGCTATTCTTTAATGTTTTTCTAACAAACACAGAGCTGCAAAAAGCTAAAGAAGGAGCGAATCAGTTCAGCGCCATGAACCTGTCCTTTGAAAAACAACTTCAGTCTGAGCGAACACTGAAGATCCAGGTGGGTCTGATTTCCTCCCCTGACTTCCTCAGTGCGGCTTTTGTTTTATAACCTGTTTAATTGTGTACGATATTAGTTTTACTGGAGTCAGGGAGCTTTTTATTTCTGAATTAAGAATAAACTGAGACTCTGTGTGTGTTTAGATTCAACACATCAAGTCACATAACCAGGCTGACTGTCTGATAGCTACATATAACAACGTAATCATATAAACATAATAAACACTGCTCCATGCTCCATGCCAGCGATATCCAGGGTCGGAAGCATTATGTTTTTTTTTTCTGGTTGTCCATCCAACCGTCCGGACCACTCTTGTGAACTGATCTATCTCAAAAACACTTCCAGGTTGTTGGGTTTTTTTCTTTCAAACTATTTACAAAGGTCCACTTCAACTCAGTGATATACTGATTAGTTCCTAAAGGTCATAGGTCAAAAGTCAGGGTCACTGCAGCCTCATGTGGGCCGTTCTTGCAAACTTGATATCTCAAGACATCTTTGAGCTTTATAAAAAATGCCCACCTTGACTCAAGGATGGACTGCTTAGATTTTGAAGGTCAAAGGTCAAGATGACTGTGGCCTCGTGTGTGCTGCTCTTGGGAATATTGCTTCAAACTTTGCATTAAATTTCACTCTGATTCAAGGATTTTGAAGGATCTTGATTTATTTTTTTGAATGTCATAGGTCAAAGGTCAAGCACACTTCAGCCTCATGTATTCCATTCTTGTGAATGTGATGTCTTGAGACTGCTTTAAGGGGTTTTGTTTAAACTTTGCACAAATATTCACCTTGACCCAAGGATGAACTGATTGGATTTTGGCCATCCTGGGTCAAAGGTCAAGGACACTGCAGCCTCATATGTGCCATAATTTCATTCATTCATTTAATTTTCTGAACTGCTTAATCCTATGTGCCATAATTATGAATGTGATATCAAGAGACTGCTTTGCATAGCTCATAGTTCAAAGGTCAAGCTCACTGCAGCCTCATATGGGCCATGAAGGCATATAACCACCAGGTGGTAGTTCTAGTTATTTAGATTATAATCATATCAAATCTCAAGAGTTTATACTGATCGGATACTTATGTTCTCACAGGAGCCTGCACACATCATGGTCACAAGTTATGTGAAATCTAAGACACCCGAAACATAAAATACATCAGTTTTATTATGTGTACTCATAATAATACAGATCAGGCTGTGGCTTTAATTTCGCACTAACGTGAATATGTTTAACGCTCGACTCCCTGCTTCCTACATGTTTAGGCTGTTAATAAGCTAGCAGAGGTAATGAACAGGAGGGACTCGGTGCGTGGCATTCACCACATAGACGACAGCTCTCTGAAAAGGAAGGAGAAGGAAAACAGGAAGCTGCAGCTGGAACTGCGCTCCGAGCGAGAGAAGCTCAACAGCACCATCATCAAGTACCAGAAAGAGATCAGTGACATGCAGGCGGTAAGTGCGCAGCATTCGCATCGTTTCCTGTGCTGTAATGTGTTCATTCGAATTCTGAATTTATTTGTTTGCGTTCCGATTGTAGTTGATATCGGAGGAGTCGCAGATGCGTCTGGAACTGCAGATGGTTTTGGACAGTAAAGACAGTGATATCGAGCGTCTGCGCAACCAGATAACGTCACTTAGCATCCATTCCTTAGACACAACTAGCATCAGCAGTGTGGACAACGAGCAGGATGGGGATGAGGCTTATCCAGGTAAACCCCCTCATCACAGTTCCTGTTCCCTTTCGCTTATCTCTTTTTTCCTCTAGCTTTCTCTCTCTAACTCTTATACCCTCTACCACACAACACCAAGTCTCTAATTATGATGTGTTCCTTCTCTTTCTTCCTCTTTTTAATCGACACCTTCTCTTCCCCTCCTTCTGACCTCATGGTTGCACACCAGTGCGCATCACACAAACACAAACCTCAGAGTCCATGTCATTCACATACCAGCGAAGCTCCAAACAGGTGTGTATCGACACTCGGCCAAGCCTCATCTACCCCCTCTTCCCTTCTGAGCCTGGAGAAAAGGATGATGGGGAAGAGAGGGGTGAACCTCGGCTAGCTCTGGCTTATGAGAGGCCAGCGGATGTTGAACCTGCAGGTGATCCTACATAGAGATGTGCACGTGTGCAAATACACCCCAAATGTCTTTTAGATTCCACTGCAAGTCTAGTCACCTTCACTAACAACCACGAGTTAATCCCTGGGAACAGATTTGTGCCAAAGTATTTTACATAATTAAAAAAATGAATAATAATAAAATAATAATAATAATTAAATAATTCTGCTATATTACATATGTGGGTTGTAATGTTAGCAGTGCTAGCTAGCTTTTCGTTGGTAACCTGCTTGCTAGTCCATGCTGCATATCCCCTCCATCACTAAACCGGTTGGAAGTCTAAGAGCCGTATAAGTGTCCCTCTCACTAGCAACACCATGAAAGCTGACTTCTGATTGGCTCGTTCATCTCCACTTATATCATGCCCTTTCAAAATACATAGATAATCTGCTATATCTAAAGATATGACCCCGCGACTTCAGGCTTGTTTTATACTGGAGGGTCACATATTAGATTTAGAATGCACTACACAGGAACGGCTCAATCTGGAAAGCCATAAACGAATTATTGGTTTTCTTTAAGCCAATTTATCCATCACTAGCATCGGGATGAGTTGAACAATTATAGTGCATGACCATCAGTCATGCAATTATCCTTCTCAAAGATACAGTGTATTAAGACCGATCACCTACAGCCCGTGAAAGACCGTGGAAGATCTGCTGCTCTAAACTGTACACTTAATTTGACTTTTGCAATATTTATGCTGTTGTAAGTATGAAGATAAACATAGAGGACTACTACAGCATAAATACTGAGAAAACTAGATTAAGTTTACAGCTCATTTCAGCAGAGCTCAGCGATGCTAACCAGCTAGCAACATAGTACAGTGATTGTCTGCTGTATTGTGAAGAAAAGGACTTATTCTGTTTCGTTGATTCACTAAGTGCAAATACATGCAGCTAACGTGGCTCTTGCATCAGCCTTCCTTCTTCTCTGCTCTCTGCAGGGCTTTCATATAGGTAGCCTTCCATCCTACAAGTACCCAGCTCCAGCGTTAAGCGCTAGCTTACCCAGAGCTAGCTTACCTAGCTTTTGCTTAAATTCGTGTGCAAACACTTTGCCTTCCTTCTCACGGAACATTAATCAAAATCTGTTTCACCTTTGGCAAATAAATGTTGTTTTGTTTCCCCCATTTAATATCATGACCATCAAAAATGACATTTGGGACAAATCTTATCCCAAAAAAAACTCCCCTGGTTTACTAAAAACCTTCACAGGTGTGTGTTCTAACTTGATTTGTGGTCGAGTGTGAGTTAAATCTCCGTATCACTGCTTCCTGTTATGATTCATGAACCTTTAATATTTCCTTTTGATCACAGAAGCCAGACTGGAGAGCTGGTTGTCTCTTCCGAGCAAGAACACCAAGAGGTTTGGATGGGATAAGAAGGTAAAACAACTCCCTAACTACTTTAAATGCTCGTTTCCGTCTTGTTGATCTCTCCGAGTACGTGTTATACATGTGTGTACTGTATATCCTCTCTGCTCTGTAGTTCGTGGTGATGAGCAGTAAGAAGATTTTGTTCTATGACTCGGAGGAAGACCGTGATCAGTCCAAGCCATTCATGATACTGGATATTAAGTAAGTCTACACATGTTTCCTTTACATAAAATGCTACGATGGATATGTGAATATGATTATGTGAATATGATTTTACTGCTGACGTGAGTATTTAGTGTATGATTAAATCACTGGATGGCAGGGCATTTTTCATTGAATAAAAAAATAACAACACTGTAAATTCCAGAAGCTTCCCATAATGAGGTAGGAACTCATTCACTCACTCACTCACTCACTCACTCTCTCATTTACCAAACCATTTAATTCTATTATGGTCGCGGGGAGGCTGGAGCCTATCTCAGCCGACACTGGGCGAATGCAGAGTACACCCTGAACAGCTTGTCCAAACCATCACAGGGCAACACACACATAACCATTCATACTCACACTCACACCTAAGGGCAATTTGGAATAGCCAGTTAGCCTACTGTGCATGTCGTTGGACTGTGGAAGGAAACCGGAGTACCCGGAGGAAACCCACACAACCATAAAGAGAACATGCAAACTCCACACCGGAATGCCTTTACATGGGACAACTATCATCTTCCATGCCAATGGGGCTCCGAAATCCAAATTTCAAAAAAATTTTTACAATGGGTGAAATAATGAAAATAATAATAATAATATCTCTATCAAAACACATTCGATTTGAATGAAATATCATATGTATATTCAGGATCAGATGCGTTAATGTCAGATCAAATTTCATCCAGATCTGATCCAGATTGCGCATTTGGCGGCAGTTTAAACCTAGCGTGGACAATCCCATTTTTTTGGAAGTGTGCTACTAAAGCAGGTCCAGCAGGGGGTGCTGTGTACTTTTTATGGCTTGTTCGAGGTTCGTGCTTTGTAAGTGCTGTTGTTTCCTTTTGTCTTTTATCAGTAAACTCTTCCATGTACGACCGGTGACTCAAACAGATGTGTACCGTGCAGATATTAGAGAGATCCCTCGAATTTTTCAGGTATGCTGTGACATTTTACAATTCTACTTGTTTGCAGTTTTATAGTAATGCACCTTCTCTTTAAATGTGACCTGATTCCATTTACAGTTTACTGGACTTTACTGGGTCGAGAAAATTACCCTCCAGTTCAGTGTTAGTGGAAATTAAGGGTTGTAAGAACCACAGCTTTTTTTTGGCTGTTAATTAAAGTGATCCAACTGTATCTTCCTAATTTTTTTCTATTAATTCATCCCGTGAGAGAATGTTTGTATTTGCAGTACTGCACTATGTTATGGCTGTGTGTGTTTGATTGATTTCCTTTTCTCTCTCATCTATTGCCCCTTTCTGCTTAGATCTTCTACGCCAACGAGGGTGAGAGTAAGAATCAGGAAGCAGACATGGAGCTTTCAGTAGCAGAGAGGTTAACCTTCATCTCTCACAAAGGCCATGAGCTCGTGCCCACACTCTACCACCTCCCCTCCAACTGTGACGCATGCGCTCGTCCCCTCTGGCATGTCTTCAAGCCCCCTCCAGCTGTTGAGTGCCGTCGCTGCCACGTGAAATGCCACAAAGACCACCTAGACCTCAAGGAGGAAGTGCTTGCACCCTGCAAAGGTTAGAAAGTCATGCTGGCATTGTATACGTCACCGTGCCGCCTTGACGTGGAGTATGTTCTGGGAAAAAGAACGGTACTGGTCAGAAGTGTTTCAAGTCTAAAAATGTAGAGGACATGGTTGATTTGAAACATGAAGCTCGTTTGGCGTGGGTATGTAAGGGGTTAAATATTTCCATCAGGATGTCTGCACTGGTATGCACATTCTCCGAGTACCTGGCCTGGTATGTTGTTTAGGCAAGCAGCCATCCATGGTTTGACCCTTTGAATAGTCCTTATTACATCTGCCGCTGTCAAGAGGTAATGACCTGGAACAGGGTTACTCTTGGACAATGATATGATGGATGGGTCAAAAACAAAAACAATAAATGCTTAAGATGTCAACCTGTGAATCATCACCGGTTTCAGGTTGAGGACAACGCTGTATGTCAGTGGTTTTAGTGTCGACAACATTGCATACCCTTGGAACTAGTATATAGAGAGACTAAGAAACCGCATTGTTTTAGCAACAGTGAATCTCTTGCTCTCTTGCTATCAGTTTAGCTCACGTGACACCCAAGGACATGCTGAGTGGAAATTGTCATAAACTACCCTCTAGCTTGGTTAAACTAAGTTTTAAGTTACTTCTCTCTCTCAGAAACATCGTAACTTTCCAGGAATCAAACAACACCAGGACTATAGGATAAAGTTAAAAATAAATGTCTCCCCCTAGTGGGCATCACAATATTGCCCTATGTTAAGGAATAGGAATTTTCTCAATGTTTAATTTGGACGTTTCCAGATGCAAGAAACTTTCAGCGAGTCTAACCAAGAGACTTGAATGTTTGTGAAAATCTAAGGGAAAGCAATTCCATATTGACTATTTTATAGAATTTACGCACATATTCGATTTATTTATATGTTATAGTTAATAATTACAAAAATTTTGGAAAATACATATATTTGTTTTTTGTTTTTTTTTGTTTTTTTGCCCAGGAGTGTAGGTTTGTCAGAAAATTGTTCACAAACAGACAGACAAACAAACACTGATGATTACAATACCTGTGGCGGAAGTGTATTCCTCCTAGTGGAGGTAATAACGCACATAGTGAACACTCTGATTAAGTATCGCGGTTGAAAGTAGCGGAAGCCGCAGGAAATAACCGAGGAAGTCCTGAAATAAATGTGCCCCTGCCCCTCATCAGCCATGGCATTATTTTGACAGAAGCCGTAGAGGTTTCCCCTCATTGTGCCATTGTGAACGTAAACACAAATCCTAATGCTTTTGAATTTCCCTGAATCAGAGGTTCTATCGTGCCGATGAGCCGAGTCGGACGTGTCATTCTTTAGATGTAACATGTTTTTCTGAAGGTCAGAACCTTTTTAGTTTAGTCTCCATCTCAGTCGGTCCATTTTACTCCCCCAAGAGAGAATGTTGGCAAGAAACAGCAATGGCTCAGGCACTGGCATCGGGTGCATGAGGATTTGTAAAAATGTGTAACTCCTCTTTCCTGTCACTTACAGTGAACTATGGCACGGCGAAGGAGCTGCTGCTGCTGGCCTGTTCTTCAAGCGAGCAGCAGAAATGGATCAGTAGTCTCCTCAAGAGAATCCCACGCAAACACAGTGTTCAGAATGTGTCAAGCCATCAAGAGCCTCAAGTGCGGTCAATACCCTCACCGCTCTCCTCGCCCCGTCTCTCTCCACGAAACTCACCCAAACTCACCTCCAGAGGAGCCATCAGAGTGCACAGCAGAGGCCCACCCCCCTCCAGCAAGCCCAGGTCAGTCTTCTGTCACACTTATAAAACCTGTGTTAAAATACCCAATGTATCCTAATTCATCTGAAATTTCTTTTAATAGCCGATCTGCCACTTGCTTTAGCCCCATCTCATTAATCTGCAAAGAAGTGTAGCCCTTATTAGCACATTAAACTGAGGGTGATTATTCAGCATGTACTAACATTGGTTTAGTAGTTAGTACTTTAGTACCTTCCCCTCTAATACATACTATAAGTATGCAATGACTACGGCACTGGTCTTTGAGGCAGACCATGCCTGTAGCGTTAGCATTAGCTTAGCACTAACGTAAATGTAGTTTGGCTTGTAGTTTACAAAAGGAGTTAATTTAGGCATGTCATACTAAAGTCCATCCATCCATTTTCCATCCATTATTCTACTAGGGTCACTGAGAGGCTGAAGCCTATTTCAGCCAACACTGGGTGAAGGCAGGGTACATCCTAAACAACTCGGCAGTCCATCACAGGGCAATACACACAACCATTCACACTCACACTTGGGGCAATCAAGAATATCCACTTAACCTAATATGCATGTTTTTGGACCATGGGAGAAAACCGGTGTACCTGGAGGAACCCCAAGGAAGCACAGGGAGGAGATGCAAACTCGCTGTGCACGGGACTCGAACCCAAGACGTTCTTGCTGTGGAGTGGACATGCTAACCACTACACCAACATGTCACTTCATGTTAAAATGTTATATGTTTAGTGTACTTTCAGCTGCTTTTTTTAATGTTGAATCTTGGGATTTCGTGCTGTAAGTGTAGTTTGGGACCTCATTCTATGGATTTCGTATAACAAGCTAATAATAAAATGGTTTTGCTTGGACTGTACAGAGAAATCCCAGGCCAGATTTTAGCAGATTTTTTAGTTTTGAGCTGAAAGTGACCGAGGGCTGAGATTTCTCTCTACAGACCAAGTATTTGACAGACACTCTTTTTTTTTTTTTTTTTTTTTTTTTACAACTGAGCAATTGAGAGTTAAGGGCCCAAAAGTGGTAGCTTGGTGGTACTTGAACCACCAACTTTCAGATTAGCAACCCAGAGCCTTAACCAGTGAACCACCACTGCCTGACCCCCATATCCTGAGACAATAAAGCCCACAAAAAAAAAAAACACAACCTTTTCACCCCCTGAACATAACATTGTGTTTGTCTACAATATGGAGGAAGACCACATTTTATTCTACAAAATGTATTTATATGTATTTTATTTATATAATTCATGCAGAAATACAGACAAGTTCAAAGGATTCACGAGATTTTTATATGAATAAATCAGTCTTACAATTCTACACGTCACCTTCACAAGCCATTACGCCTATCAGCAGTCACTTGGTGTGTCACCTGATCTGTAGCGAACCTGTTGAGTGTGTAACATTAAGAGGTGCACTGCTTTCGTATAGGACATCTGACTAAATATCTGACTAAATATCACATGCATCTGCTTCATAACGCTTGGCTGGATGCTTTATCCTCACATAAAATATATATTTCCACAGATCCTCTTCACCTCACTTTTTTAAGCCAGGAGTTAGAATCCAATAATTACCAAGTGTGCACCGAAGGAGAGGGGGGGTGATGCTTAAAAGACCCTGAGATGGAACATCAAGGAGACAATTCAGTTTTGTCCATCGAGCCTTGGGCGAATAATTGTTTTAGTGTATACTACATAGTGTAATGGCGTCTCTTTAAACCCCTTTCAGAGATTTATATACTATGTGGAAACAGCCTACTTATTCAGATTTTAGTATATATTACCCAGAAACACAAGAAAAATAAACTAAATGAGATTTTTATTGTTTAATTTTACATTTTAAAGCATAATAAATGACGACACTGTTTGCTTCATGTGACCATGAAAAACTGAGTGTCCACCATTTTTATTTAAGAATTATCCACTCTGGATATATTTTTTGGACCAATCAGACTGCGCCATTCCTTTGTTACTGTGTTACACAGTGCGTAGCTCTACTCGTAGCACACAGAACTCACCTGATCTGCCTCTGTAATGGTAAAAATACAATGAAAACAAAACTTTTTTTGATTCCCATCTAGCATATACTAAAACAATTATGCGCCTCAGGCCTGGGGGATTTTGATGAATCGTTCAACGTTCCAGCGCGGGGTCTATATAGCGACATCCAACATATAATCTGGAAATTATAAACAGTTTTCAGATGTTTATGATTTAAAGAATTGGATGATTTTTTTAATCAGTACTACTTGAATCACTTTGTGCCGCCAACCTCTTTATAGCTCTGGCCCCATGCTCCGAATCATTCTCCACTGACCTCTTCACTTCTGACCTTTCACCTTTACTCTGTGGTGCTGTGTGTGTGAGTGGACAGTAAGTATGCTATGCACTGCAGCACCACATGACTGTCTGGATGTCTGTGTTGCCTTAACAAAATATATTGCAAGAATTTAATTCACTAACATCACCTGCAAGCACTGCGCTAACCAGTCATAATACTGTAATAACATCTGTATTCAATCAAAGTCCTAACCAGCCTCTTCATTCTATCTAAGACAAAGCTTATTTCTGCTAAACACTTTTAGATACTAGTACAAGGATACACAAAACTATTTTTTCTATTTCTCAAAATAAAATGACTCTTACTGACAAGCCCACGTATGCAACAAAAACCTTTGAGTATTTGATCTCTTGAAAAGGCTTAAAACTAAAACTTCTGGCGTTATTCAGGAAATAAAATAATAAGTTGTTTGATGTTATATGGCTCAGCGGTATATATATCAAATGAATTATAGAATTCAAAATAGATAAAGAGGCATTTCCTTAACCGATATCATACCCTTACTCCTGTTCCAGTGTGATAGAGTTTGACCTGAAGGGCTGGGGTTGGGCTCTTCATGATGATGATGATGATGATGATGTGTTTGACTTCTGAAGATGTGGGAGACTTCAGGGTAACCACTGTGTGTCATTAGCTGTCTTGCTGTACATAGTGGCTTCAAGTTTTGTCTGCTTGTTTAAAAACTTTTCTGGTGGTCCATTCAAATAGCACAAACTCCACTGCAACCCGACATGGGTCTAAAACAGTGTCTTATATGTGGTTCTGAAAAACTAATGATACTAAGTTAATGCCAAGGCCATATTAAAGGAATAAACCAGTGCATTGTAACATATACATATGGCTCCAAGGGGAGGCATCACTGACAAGAATTTCAAGACATTTTCCTAGCTGGAGAGACAATAGGATGCAAGTGCAGATAAAATCCACTGGTGTAATAAAGTCCACAAAACTCAAAACTTAGAATCCAATATACAGGCACAGTTCAGGTGAACAGGCAGACTGTGTATCATAGACACATCAAATACTTAATCAGTCAACATGCATAGGTCAGGTTCACAGGAAAATGGCATAACACAGACAAGTCACAGTGATTTCCGAAAGTTTTCCCGAGCCCATGCAGTGATTTCCACGACAGACTCTTGCCTGCTTTTAATGCAGTGCCACCTGAGAGCCGAAGATCTCAGACATCCCATTCTTCTGTGCAGTTGGGGTTGTAAGACTTTTCTGGAGTGGAACAGCTTTAAGTACAATTTGCACTACATTACTTACTTGAACAAGTGCCCTTGAACAAAGTCAGATAGTATCCCCATTTTCAAACCTTTACTTTTCATTTTGGACACCAGTGGAGAACCAAAGCACGATTCCTAATAAAAAAAAACCCTCCAAAGTTCTTCAGTAACATGCTACCCCATTCACCTCCCCCTGAAACATGCTGGATGGCCTGTTTGGCTTCCTCCTCACATTTATGATCTTACTGTTGTCTGTGCCTACTCTGCTCTGATTGGTCACCTGAAAGCACCAGCTTAGTGTGCTGGGAGGCAGACCTGAATGGGCAGAGATACCACTGTGCATGGGGGAGGCAGTGGGGAAGGCCAGCTAATCAGAAGGCCCAGCACACTAGCATGCCCCCCCCAAAAAAAAACGGTGAAAAAGGAAAACTTAAACATGCGCTAACCTTGTTATTTGTCACTCTGGTGTTGTTGAATATGGCTATTCAGCTCTAAAAACATTTAGCGGACAAAAATGGTATCATAATAAAGCATCATATCTCCTATTTAAACGTCCATTTTAGCGAAGGAAATGTGAACTAGTGCAATTCTTGTCTGTGATAATCACGTACGTACTACAGAGTATACATCCACACATACAGTACATTGTTTATGGAGATCTGGAGTATTCCTTTATTGTGTTTAACATCACATTTCTGGATGTTTGGTATGTGTGTGACTGCACTTAATGCATGATGGTACATTAATGTTCACACAGCACTGTTTTCTTACAGCATGCTGCAGTTGTTTGTCATCATATAGCACATGAAAACACATCCTAAACAAATTCCTTCTGCTCCTGCTTTCACAGCTAACCCATGATGGATCCTGGATTGGACTACCATGTATCCGACACTGCAGTACAAGAGACAATACAGAGCAAAGGACATGACATGGGCGCTGTAGACACGCCGCTGAGTAGTACTTAGCTAATGAACACACCTGTGCCTTAATATGAAATATTTTACAGCAATATTACTACAGTGGGAAAGTGGTAGGACGTTATATTTTCTCATACAGTCCCTCTCTCTCTCTCTCTCTCTCTCTCTCTCTCTCTCTCTCTCTCTGATTCTGTGTGTGTGTTTGTGAGAGATTTATTTCTGAAAGGTAAATACTCATGCAGTTTGTCACAAACACTACCTTTTTACTGTTGAAAGATTATTTAATGCTTCAGAACAAGCTGGACTGTGGTACTCGTATATATTTGACAGAAAAAGAAGATGGACATGAAGAAGCTGAACATGGTCTCGTTCTGGTTTTAAACATGCACCCCACTGCACAGGTGTATTTTATGGATCCTGAATTCATAGCAGAGCAGAACGTGTAACTCTGGTCCAAATGATTTTCTTTAGCTGTGATGTAATGTAGTAGAATAAAGAGAAAAAGGGCCACTGGATGAATCCTTCAGGAGCTGAAGAAAGATAGTGAATAAATAGTGAAATTGTTGGTGAAAGAAAATGGTGAGACTGTCTTATGTTTTGTGTGTGTGTGTGTGTGAGGATTGGATTACAGCGCAGGAGGTGGTTGGAGCCTATCTCATCCGACACTGGCCGAGGGCGGGGTACGTCATGAACAACTCGCCAGACCATCGCAGTGCCTTCACACTCACTCTTACACCTAGAGGAAATTTGTAATTGGCATTTAGCCTAATGTGCATATCTTTGGACTGTGGGAGGAAACCTGAGTAC
>JAOUQZ010000024.1:5363512-5370284 GCA_028564935.1 Neosilurus hyrtlii
AAAACACACACATAAATAAACCATCACAGGTGAGACTCATCGTGTTCTACATGCTGGTTCAACCCTCTCTATCTAAAACTGAGGTTCGACCACACCCTAGGCCCTGCTACATTTCTTGTGTTTGCTGTGTAGGTTGTTACTACAAACAATAATGGATTCGACGAAGTTCATTTATGCAGCTGCATTGGAACCAATGGGAATCCAGCATTCTAATGCCACGTTACTCATCCCACTCTCATGCCAAAGCACTGAATCCTACTGGGGTCTCATGGAAGCTGAAGCCTATCTCAGCCAATACTGGGTGAAGGTGGGGTACATCTTGAACAGCTTGCCAGAGCATCACAAGGTAAAACACACACAACCACTCACGCTCACATCTATTTGGGAGGAAAGTATGGAGGAAACTGGAGTACCCAGAGGAAACCCAGGCAAACACAGGGAGAACATGCAAACTCCACTCAGAAACACCCTCGCCGAGCCTGGGACTGGAACCCTGGACCTTCTTGCTGTGAGGCAGATGTGCTAACCACTACGCCACAATGCCGCCTTTTATATTAGTTGACAGCATTAACTATCACTATTTAATATCCAGCGTCCCCAGAAACGTCCAAACTTTCCTGCCCTGCTTTCTGACTCATATTTATTCTTTTATATTTTTGTTTTGAAATCCCTTTCTCCTTTAAGACTGCCAAAGCTTTTCAGCCAGAGCCCACTTAGTGCTTCTGTGAATACCTTATCAGTTAAATAACACACTGTCACTTTATTCTGTATAATAATTACCTTGAGCAAGCAGCCTGAAAGAACTCACTTCAGTATGGCGCAAGTGGTTGAAACATTATTCTATTGTTTGTGGATTAAACCCAGAATACTTTTCGGGAGGAAGGCTTATGATTGTCAAAGTCTACAATCAAAATACATCTTCATGAATGTAAAAAAAAAAAAGGTGGGGTTTACCTCAAGGTGCAAACCTCTTGTAACAGTCATTAACCGAAAGGCCAGATTAGACGTCGCTAGAAAGCCTGCCCAGTTCTGGAACATGGATTTTGGACACAATAGATAAAGGGAAGAGAAGATGTAAAGCCTACCTCATCATCTGTCAAACATGATGGACATGGGCTTGTATGGCTTCCACTGGAACCGGTCACTTGTGATTACTGATGATGTGACTACTGACAGAAAAAGCAGGTTGAATTTTGAAGTGTATGGAGATATACTTTCTGTTCAGCTTCAGTCAAATCTCTGAAAATACACTGGCATTTCATAGAACAGATGGAAAACCTGCTGTACATCCAAAGCAACCTGAGAGCTTCTTACGGTGAAGAATGTGAGTCAGTCAACTCAAACGAACATGCTTTTCACTTACAAACAAAACTGAAGGCAGAAAGACCCACAAACTAACAGCAACTAATGGACACTACAATAAAATCCTGGCAGTGCATCTCAAGGGAGGGAACTCAGCATCTGGTGATGTCTATGGGTTCCAGATTTCAGGTGGTCTTCGCCCAGTGTCGGCTGAGATAGGTTCCAGCCTCACCTCGACCCGAATAGGATTAAGAGGCTTGGCAAATGAGTGAGTGAGGAGTAGAGTAACCGACTTCTTTCTCTTTTCTTGAGTCTCTGAAAATGGAGGGAGTTTGAATTAAAAATGGTTGTAAAAGATGAAAGATTGAGGTGTACAGAGACAAAATTCAAAGACACTGTCCAAATACTTATGGACTTAACTGTATATATTATATATACTGTATAAAACACTATGTATGGTGTTCACAGCCCTCGATGTGATGAGTGTAGAGCCATTTAATATTCAAAGCATCGAAGAAAATAATTAATTTAAGCCTCAGCTGACAAACAGGCCACTCTCTAGCTGCTTATTTAAATGTGCATGACATCATCTTTGATTTGCGATTCTTTAGTCTTGTTTAAAAAATAAAAAATAAAAAAAGCACAGAAGTCAGCCACTAAATAAATGTTTCTTCTGATCCATAAGAGCAAATGCAGCCAGCATCACAAGCCATCATATTCTGAAGATTTATCATCTCATGTACTCTGTATTTTACACAACTGGCTGAATTCCAAATGCACGGTTTATAAACTAGAAGCGGGCTTGGAATAACAGCGTCCAATTTTCTGTCTGGCGCCCAATATGTGCAGCAGGGAGTCATGTTGTTGTTGAGGTTTATTGCTGTTGCCAACCACAATGTTCAGGGATTTTCTTACTTAACAGGCTGATAGTGGTACTAATTTTTACACACAGCCCCTCCCACCCCCATGCGATGCTGCCACCCACTTCTTTACGAACTGCTGCACATGTGTATTTGGAGGCAGCCTAACACACTCAGAGGGAAAGCGGTATCCACCCATTTTGTACGAATGAGCTCACAGACACACATGGATTGGCTGATGATCGCTGTGAGTAACAGGGAAGTGAGCACGTGCCATCCTCTCGGCCAGTTAGCTTCCATGGATTCCTGTTCACGGATGACTGCGACATCAAACCGCATTCGAACATCTTGAAATTATGTCTTTTTTTAACTTTGAAGCAGCGAGACGTCTCAGAAAGTTGAGACGATGCAACAAAAGGGTGGAAAGTAAGTAGTACAAAAAAAGCCAGCTGAATGAACATTCTACAACTGATTTGGTTAAATGGTGACAAATCATTTACATCACTAAGTATAAAAAGAAAACCACCAGAAAAGAGGGGGTGGGGGTGGGTTCCTGGTTAATCAAATGCACTTGTCATCACATAATCCATGTGAACCTGGCGGAGGAACCTTGCACTCTATGACTGTCCCTGTAGTTGCATTATAGGATTGACTGAGAACTGGATTCTCTTCCCATTATATCTCTAATTTTATGTATATGACTGGATATAAAATCACTCAGTGGTGATTACAGCCCTCGGTTTGATTATATGACCAGAGACTACAACAAAAACAGTAATTCTAAAGCAAGTTTCTACGGTTTTTAATCAATCCATGAACACAAAACTAGTAGAAGGAGAGAATGAATATTCAGCTCAGTTATAAAAACTAATAATAATGACGCTTCGGAGCCCACGGTGTGTAGTTAATGATGCAGTGATTCAGACCTACAATGCAATAAACATCAAAACTTGTAAGAACTGAATTCCTAGCTGTTATCAGAGCTGATTTGTTACACACACACACACACACACACACACACACATACACACACTCAGGGGGTGGGTGGAGGGGGCGTTTTGGCGGTTGGGGGTCTCACAACAAGCTTACAACACAATTTGCTGGTTTAAATTACTGAACAGAGGGACATTACTGAATTAAATTACAAACCGTGAGGATGGTCTGAGATTTTTTCACATATGTTGCATAAATAAAAGCATTTGCATTTCTACGTAGTCTCTGAAAGTCGACCACTCTACTTTTGTTTTCTGTATAATTTTATTTTTATCCCCCTGCCCATTTTCTCACGTAATTTAGTCATATCTGGTTCCCACCCACTATGGAAATAAGTCGTTATTTCTTATGACTTACTTTATAGTTCTCCTTTTTATTAAAGTGTACACATGTAGTTTTTGCATAATTTATACTTAATTATTTACATGTTGGCACTTTTTTAATAAAATATATTCATTCATTCATTCACCCGACAGGTATTTCCTTCCCTATCACATGACCATCATCAGCTGCGTATGGGTGTAAGCATGCACATGTCCCCTCCATGACGTGCGCCATCTTTACAAACTGTTGCGCATGCGTATTTGGAGGCGGCCTAACACGTTCGGCGGGAAAGCAAAAGAATGAGCCCCATGGGTCGACTGGTGACCGCTGTCAGTGACAGGGAGGGGTATGTCATCCCTCCCTCCCGTGAGAGCTCTGTCAGTTAGCTCCTATGGACTCCCGGTTGCGGATGGCTGCTGCATCAACCTGGATCTCGAACCAGCTATATAGTCTGGTTGATAGTCGACCTTGTCGATGCACCACTCGGAAGCCCCTGTAAAATTCTGCGATGGCAATAAATCATCTGGAATAAAAATGTTTTTTTTTTAAATCTGTAATTATTTCATTAGCAGCAAATCAAAATTATTACGATAAACCATTGAAGTGGTTGCTCTACAGTTTCTTTCACAACTCAACCAGTTACTTATTCTGTAAAAATTGTGCACACACAACAACCACACACACTGGACATCTTGTGTGCACACTACACCGACACTTTACATACCGTATTACTTATAAAATCGCCACTACATTTATATTTCAGTTTATATATTTTTATATTTTCAATTTTATTTTATGTTATATTTTATATGTTCTTTTTCTTCTTAAAATTGATAGATATTATTCTTCACATTTCAGGACAGTCGTAACAAGCATTTCCCTACATGTTGTACCGTGTATGATTTTGTACGTGACAAATAAATTTGAATTTGAATTTGAATTTGAAATGAACTGCCTGACTGAACTTCCTGTAGAGGGCGGCACGGTGGTGTTGTGGTTAGCACATCCGCCTCACAGCAAGAAGGTCCTGGGTTTAAATCCTCGCCGAGGGTGTTTCTGTGTGAAGTTGGCATGTTCTCCCTTTGCTTGCATTGGTTTCCTCCAGGTACTCTGGTTTCCTCCAACAGTACAAAGACATGCACATTAGGATAATTGGCTGCTTCAAATTGCCCCTAGCTGTGAGTGTGAATGTGTGTGTGTGTGTGTGTGTGTGTGTGTGTATGTGTGTGTGTGTGTGTGTTGGCTCTGGCTGGCAAGCTGTTCTGGGTGAACCCCGCCTTTGCCCAGAGTCAGCTGAGATTGGCCCCAGCCTCATCTGGATGAATGACTGAAGGAAAGCATACAAGTAACCAGGGTGGCACGGTGGCGTAGTGGTTAGCAAGTCCTGGGTTTGGGTCCCAGGTTTGGGTCCCGGGCTGGGCTCTGGGCTGGGTAAAGTTTGAATGTTTTCTCCGTGCTTGCATGGGATTCCTCTGGTTCCTCTGGTTTCCTCCTACAGTTCAAAGACATGCAGATTAGCTCACATTTGCTCCTAGGTGTGAGAGTGAGTGTGAGTGTGAATGATTGCATGTGTGTTGGCCTGCGATGGACTGGCGAGCTGTTCCGAGTGTACCCCGCCTTTGCCAAGTGTCGGCTGAGACAGACTCCAGCCTCCCCGCGACCCTAATAGGATTAAGCGTTTTGACAAATGTGTGATATGAGTGATTGAGCCAATTACACTTAGCCCTGAGTGAAGAAATGGAAAAGGCTCGTGATTCATTACTGAAAGCCGAGCACCTGCTCCTCTTATGGCCCCTCCTCCAATCGTTCTGTCACTCATGGCCAGTTTTGTTAATTAAACATTTCCTGGTTTATCAGGTGTGCAGGGAGAAGTAAAACAAGGCAGCCGGGAATGTAAGGTGTGTGGCCACAATAAAATACGGACAATCTGAGGCAGGAGTGGTGTTGCGTGAAGAACTCTGGATGGGAGCATGAGTTAACGTCATCTCAAGATTAAAGAGCATCATTTAAACACGTTCATGGTTCCAAGGCAAGCACACGTCTAAGTGACCTTGGAGAATGGCTTATTACTCCCTACACGAGTGCACCACATGTGTACGGTTAAAATAATGGCCTCACCTTGAAGTGTCCTTGAATCATTCTTGGCTGCCGGTCCCACTTGACATACATTTCTTACAGATTCCTTTGAACTAAGAGCAAGCAGTCACTCATTTGCCGAGAAATTTCACCCTACTAGGGTCGCCAGATCTGTGCTGACACTGGGCGAAGGTGGGGTACACCCGGAACAGCTCGCCAGGTATTTATTACAAACTTAAATTATAGGAAAGGATTTGATGCTACAGATGTTTAAGAGGAATTAAAGTGGACCTATGGTAAATTAGCATTACTAGCTCTTTAAAACGATCTCATATAACATCGACGGTTCCTTCGATCCGGCAACATCAGTCCAGCAACATCCTTCTGGCAACATCAAGTTTTGAAAGTGCATGTGAGTGTTATGACTCTAGGCATGCTGAGGGACATGTTGCCTTTCTGATTGGCAGTTCCAGCCTAACAGTGATATGAACTGGTTAGATTGGCTGGGCTACGTCACTGACCCGTGTAGCATAACACATTATGGTCCAGTGCTACGCTGCACAAACAACAGACAAAACATCTCTTTTTGTTCCTAAACCACCCGACAACAGGAAAGCTAAGTCGGTAAAACGTTAGCTGAGTAAGCCATTTTGGATTTACCGTCACGCTCATCTCTGGCAGCACGTCTCCTCAAGACTCCGCCCTCTCTGGATGAAATAGGTTACCATTTAAACCCATTCCCTCCAAATTGCCCCCATAGTTGCTTCTTGAACACTTTTTTTAAACACCTAAAATATCACTCGCTGAAAAGATCTGCTTGTTTACTTGCGCTGGACAACCCCGCCCAATGTATTGATGTCACGTCCGGGGAAAACCGCAGGCTTACCCTCGCAGTTCAGACCCCGCTAGTAATCCACGGGATAAAATCACAGAGTCTTGTACTTTTTATGGTCATTTATGTTAAAATAAGCTTCTGTTTCGCTTAAATGTGTTACATACACACTAATTATGATCCAAGGATCACAAACACTGCTACTCATTCATTCATTTATTCATCTTCTGAACCGCTTATTCCTACTGAGGGTCGCGGGAAGGCTGGCGCCGATCTGGGTGAGGGCGGGGTACACCCTGGACAGCTCACCAGGCCATCGCAGGGCCATCAGTCACACAACCATTCATACTCACACTCACACCTAGGGGTGATTTGGAACAGCCAA
>JAOUQZ010000024.1:5375141-5385141 GCA_028564935.1 Neosilurus hyrtlii
TATATATATAATTTTTACATTTTTTTTTTATTGCAAGGTTTAAAGGCTTTAAAAACACAAGTTTTTGGTTGCATCCCATTCCCATGCATTAGTATTAAAAACCCAAACGTATCGATTGGATTAAAGTAAAAGAATCTGATCCAACAGCACCGGTATATCTGCTATCGGTTTAACCATGGAATCGGTGCGCAATTACGCACATGGCACAATATCCGCATAACCGAGGAAAAGTCTCCCTCTAGTGACACACAGGCCTTTTGGACTCCATGGTTTGTTGGTTTGTTTGTTTGTTTGTTTGTTTTTAAACAGATCATTATAATAATTGTCAATTTCTTTACTGCTGTATTTCATGACAGATTAAAGAAATAAATAAAGTCAATGCCCAAGCACATTCACAGTCAGTTACTGCACTGTACATGTTTGCAATATGTAGTTTATTACAAAAAATGAAGTCTTTGGACTGTAGGAGGAAACTGGAGCACTTAGATGAAACATCCTTGGCCTCAAAGCTAACTATGATACCTGCTGCTGTACAGTACTGCAGTGAAGTCAGAAGTACCAAGAAGCATCACTGTGCCGATGCCATAATTCCCATGAAGTTTAAACAATAATTTGATTATTTGTAAAAGGTGAGGTGGGTGTTTCAGTTTAGTGACATCTACCGAGCCTGAAAAGAATTATTTTAGTATGTACTACCTGTGAAAATAAAAAGCAGGCTAAATCAAGATTTTCATAGTTTTTATTCATTCGTTTTTTGTTTGTTTATTTATTTTTTACATGTTTTAACCAGGACAGAAGCAGGTGAGGACTGCTGTGTAGGCACTTATGCTCTTCATTCAACATTTTAGTACATTCTACATGAAAACACAAGAAAAGCAAACTTAAACAAGGTTTTTGTGGTTTATTTCTATCAAAAAAAGCTTGCAGTGATGATGTCACCAGCTCCAATTTGACCATGACAAACCATGAGTGTTTGTCAGCCATTTTGATTTATTTATCTGATATATCCATTCAGAATAATTAACCATCATAGTGGATAATGATGAATAGTTCCTGAGACATAATGTCCATTCAGCAGCATCCATGGAACCGTAGTTATTAAAGAGAGGTTTTGGTGTTTCTGTATGGAGTTTGCATGTTCTCCCTGTGCATGCGTTGGTATACTCTGGTTCGGATACTCCGGTGTCCTCCCACAGTCCAAAGGTAGGCACAGTAGGCTAATTGGCTTTTTCAAATTGCCCCCAGGTGTGAGAGTAAATGGTTGTGTGTATGTTGGCCCTGGGATGGTCTGGCCAGCTGTATAAGATGTACCCTGCCTTCACCTAATGTCGGCTGAGATAGACCCCAACCTCACCACCACCCTAGTCTGATCAAGCGGTTCAACAAATAAGTGAGTGGTTACAATCTCTCTCTCTCTTTTTTTTAAATCAACTTTTTTTGTTCATGACTTTTATTTTGAAAACAACAGACAACTCATTGTCGCCGGAAGAGGACTTTTGTTTTGTTCATGTCTTTGCAGCTGTTGTAGAAAAGAGCTGCAATCGTTAACGACACTCTGACTTGTCTTCGTTACTTTTTGGTTCAATCATGGTACGTACCTCACCTGCATTACAGTTTCATCTTGATATTAAATCGTGTGTATTGGTTATATGTCTTATTAGTTGCTTATGAGCTCGGCTTTTGTTCTGTCTGTGCACATTAGCTAAGCTAATCTGTTAGCATCGTGGCTTAATCGTCACGAATCCACAAACAGCTCGTTAAACGTACTCGAAATAAAGATGAACGCGGTTAACGTGATTGATAGAATCCTTTAAATTGTGTTCAAGGAGGTAAATGGAGAAAATTATAAGTTAGTTCTTTATCCCAGCTAAGATGCTAACCATTCTACATTAGCTCTCGTGCTAGCTAACAAACAGCCCGAGTCCCAAATGGCTTCTTACTCACTTCCTACACGCACTTCCGGTGTGAAATAATGACTTTTATACACGGTATAAATCTAATAAATCAATCACTTATTAGATTTACAATATCCATCAATATTTAAAATATATTTATAAGCAAAAGTGGATTTTAAATGTGACTTGTTAGAATATTTTGGGATGTTAAAGAAGTCCAGGCAGCCCTTGATTGATCCTATCAAATAGAATAGAACATGAAATAAACTTTTGTGGAATTGTGGACATTTTTTAACCATGGTTACTATTACCCCTACACCCCCCCCCCCCAAATTGTTTTAAAATAGCATAACGATCAAGAACCACCCATTTGATTACAAAAACACTAATAACTTTATTTAGAATTAAGATAGCAATAATAGATCAGAATGCCCTGAAAAGATGACCAGAGAAAATTCTGACAAATAAACTACTTAAAAAAATTCTTCTGGGATTTAGAAGGCTGTGACGGATACATTTACGGCATTTGTAGACACTGTTATCCAAAGTGCTTTACATTTGTCATTTTTATACATCTGAGAAACTGAGGGTTAAGGGTCGTGCTGAAGAGCCCAACAGCAGCTTGGTGGTACTGGGGTTTTGAACCCCCAGCCTTTGGATCGGAAATTTAGAGCCTTAACAACTGAACCACTACAGATTCTCTAGACTTCTGCAAAATATTTAGGTATGGTCGATTAGAACATTCTGCAAAAGATAAGACATTGACATGCACTGATTAAATGGGAATCGATCGATTCATTTATTAAAATGAATTATGTAAAAAATGATGATGATATTGAGCAGCGTTCTGGGACAGACTGCGATCAGTGCGAGTCGTTTGTCACAGAGCCACGGTGTGCGCTGGATGTAACTAATGTATAGTGTCATTCCCACGTAACCCGAGAACACATGGTCTAAAGTCGGGATAAAATTCAAGTTTGATCAAATTTTACAAGATAAAATAATGAACGGACATTCTATATATGTTTTTATTTCGTTCAGAAGTTCTGATTGTTGATCTGAAGTGTTGAAAGCAACACATTAGAATCGTAAAAAGAAAAATGAAAGCAATGGGAAATTGCAATGAACTGTATGTTGTCATGGAGAAATGTGGTGATGGCCAAAGACAAAATGGTAAATTTGGGTATTACATCCGTGGAGTTTAGTTCAAGCGCGCTCGCACACGGAGAAAAGAGGAGCGAAAACACACGGATTGTGACATTCCTATTTATGTACTTTATGATCCTGTTCTTAGATCTCAACCTCCTTGAGGCGTTTAGCTTCAACCTGACCATCTAAACACTTCCGTAAGATGTTCTCGTTCATCTGAAAGTGGTGTGTTAGATATATTTGGATTTGAGGTGAAACCTGCAGGAAGGTAGATCTCCAGGAACAGGTTTGGTGACCGATGCTTTACACGATTCTGCTTCTGATGATTGTACCTTGTTTGTGTTTCAGTCTCACACAATTCTGCTGGTTCAGCCAACCAAAAGACCAGAAGGAAGAACGTATGCCGATTATGAATCTGTCAATGAGTGCATGGAGGGTAAACAGTTTACATGCATGAGTGATCACGTTGCTAGGTGCAGTTTTGTAAAAATAAATCAATAAACTTCCTGTCCAATTTTCTAGGGGTGTGTAAGATGTATGAGGAGCATCTGAAAAGAATGAACCCCAACAGCCCGTCCATCACGTACGACATCAGCCAGCTGTTCGATTTCATTGATGACCTGGCTGACCTCAGCTGTTTAGTGTAAGTGTGTGTGCGCCCAGTCCTCAAGTAAGGAAAATGTATCAGAGTTTTGATTTCTGTTGCTTAAGTTCA
The DNA here is from genome assembly GCA_028564935.1 of Neosilurus hyrtlii. NCBI lineage: Eukaryota > Metazoa > Chordata > Actinopteri > Siluriformes > Plotosidae > Neosilurus > Neosilurus hyrtlii. The sequence goes on from JAOUQZ010000024.1 coordinate 5,378,901, forward strand.
GTACATGGCCAAAATTGTGTGGACGCCTGATCACATGGCTACATCCCTGTTGAGTGTCTCGTTTCAGACTTATTCCCTTTTTCGTCAGCCATCTGCTTGATCCGGTGTTGGGTCGCCGGTGATTGTAATAAAATCCACATGTTATAAAGTGCTTGAAATAAGTGGGTTTTCATGACAACCCATATCCATGGCAGACAACCAGATATTCATAGCACAATTGCCTGCTGGACAACCATCAATCTGCAAAAGTTTTACCTTTATAAAATGTTGAAGTTGATAAGTCATAAAGGTGACTTTTACTTAAACTGAGTGTACAAAGCTTAAGCAATTTAGCGGTAAGAGCCATTTCCAAATACGTCGAGCCAAATATTGTGGCTTGAGTGACTTTTTAAAACATTCATTTTTACATTTTTTTTTTTCATCAGAACAAAACAAAAACATACTTTTCTGTGTCCCCGTTGCAGTTCTCAGTGTCTACTTGCCAGCATTTCTCAGTGTCTACTGTGCTTAGCGTGTGCGACATTCATGTGAGCGTTCGCATTTCTGTTTACGCGGACGACACAATCCCCCTTAAATTATAAGTAAATTACTTGAGTCAGTTTGACTACTCGCTCGACCCAACCATCTGTAACTCAAGCGAGCTGTATGCTGCTGATTCCCAACACCAGCTCATACACCACCGCCCAGACTCGCACACAATAAAAAACACAGTGGAACTCTGGTAGGCAGGCAAGTTTTCACTGAGCAAAACACCAAACAAATCACAGGAGCACGGAACATCAACTAGTTCATTGGATAAATAAACTAACAAGACCGGTGATACAAATAAACATGGAAATCAGCTTGTGAATGGCGTCGTCGAAAAATTCACAGAAGACTTCTGTTTTCCAGCTAGGATGCTCAGAGCAGACACACAGTCCTCATGTTAGCAAAGAGATGAAGTTTATTATATATGTTTTAATTCCAACTGGCTTTAAAAAGTCTATAACCCTACTTGCTTAAAGCTGTAGGAACTTTCTGGTCTTCATGTTGGTTAATCTTTTCTAAACAACAAATCTCTCACAGGCAAGACCCAGGGTTCTGGACACGGGGCTATTATTTATCTATTGTATAACAATCAGTTTAGGGCAGCAAGGTGGTGGTGAGGCACATCCGCCTCCTAGCAGTAAGGTCCTGGGTTTAGGTCCCAAGATAGGCGAGGGTGTTTCTGTGTGGGGTTTGCAAATATCTACAGTTGGCCTTGCTGTTCCAGTACTTTTGGAAGGGGCCATATACCTCTGATTTTTAAGTTCCGGTCAGCGCAATGGATTAAACAACTATAATACTGGGTCGATTACTTAATACGGGAGCATATTCTATATACATGTGAAAGGTTGTGAATGTCTGTGTGGTATCTTTGTTCAGGTACCGAGCCGACACACAGACTTACCAGCCGTACAACAAAGACTGGATCAAAGAGAAGATCTACGTTCTGCTGAGACGTCAGGCCCAACAAGCGGGGAAATAGACTGAAGGAAACATTCTTGTGGGCTGCACAGATTTTATCTCCATCACCATTAAAGATGTTCAGATGTAACGTGTATATTTCCATCTGTCTTATGTGTTTCTGATTTAATCCACAATACTATGAGCTTCATAATTAAAGAAAATTTTTTTGTTGTCCCGGGGTTCGGTTTTGTTTTGTGGGATTGTATTATCTTATTATTATTAGTAGTAGTGGTAGTAATAGTATCATCCAGTTTTTTTTATGGTGGTAACTGTTAGGTGATTGACTTTGATCAGCTTTTGTTTTTCTTTTGTTTATTTGGTATAATAAACAATTTGATTGAAATGAATTGTGTGGTTAATTTTTTTTTCTTTTTTGAATTTTTTTTTCCTGATGTGCCTCAGAACACAGTATCTTTTTCCGGTACACTAATGCAAAGCAAAACGGTTTATTTCATTAGAATACCATGATTTTATTCTTTGTACCTCACACTCCACCTTTTTCTTTTTTCCTTCTTTGTTTTCTTTTGTTGGCGGGTTTTTATCACCCTCTTGTTATTTGGTGTACTGTATCTTTAAATTCTGGCGGGCCGCCCCTGCGCTGTCGGGGAGGGAAACCCTGTACCTGCTTTCTGAGGGGACCCAAGATGGCCGAATACTTACAGTCGGGCTAATCGTTGCGCTCCTCATAGACGTCGCTATTTAGTGGTGTCCAACGCTCATGTTACACGTTTATAGTACCGGAAAGTCGGACGAGTTGACCCATTCGACCAGTTAAGTGTTGTAATGTCCGTGTGTGTGTGAGGAGAGGTTGGTCCTTCAACGGCCCGGAGCCAGAACATGGCGGAACACTTGGACAAAATATAGCTTTGCTGCTAGGCTCGCTTATCATGAAAATACTGCTCGGTGTGTGGCTCTTTCAGCATTTCATGAGCACGCCGTGTTTATAATGGGTCGTTGAGGTATCGGTGGCACATTGGAATATTTTTCGACACCCGCTTTGATGTAAATTTCTGTCAGAATGTTGAACGCGTATAGCAGATAGCCTGCTAGCCGACTCGCTAGGACGGCTAGCTAGTTAGCTTAGCTGACTAGTGTTTGGTCGTAGCTTTCTCTTGAGTGTGTGAGGGAGAAAGGAAGAGCGAGGGCGTCCAAGAAAATATTTATCCACACACATGTATATACAGTATATATTTTTCCACTGCCGATTTTTGCTCACACGCCTACACAGACTTTAAAGTTATCCGCGTTCGGGTGACGATGCTAAGTGTCAGTGAACAGTTAGCTAGCGCTCGAGCTGCACGTCATTAACGTGACAACAGGTGAAGTAGCGTGTAAATAAATGTCCGGGTTAGACGGAGTGTAAGAAAAACAAAAAGAATCCGGTTCTGGGATTAGTTCTGAGTTGTGTGCCGAAGCCCAAAACAGACCTTCGAACCTAAAGAGTCGACTCGCAAGAATGACTGACACTCGGCGACGAGTGAAGGTCTACACTTTGAATGAAGACCGGCAGTGGGATGACCGGGGCACAGGACATGTATCCTCCGGGTATGTGGAGAGATTCAAAGGCATGTCTCTGCTGGTGCGGGCGGAGAGCGACGGTAGGTCCATACGGCACTCTTCCGGATCACTGGGTAGATATGTTCCCCTGTCAGTGTCACGCATTGGACCTTTATTTCTTTACAGGGTCTCTGTTGCTGGAGTCCAAAATCAACCCTAATACAGCATATCAGAAACAGCAGGTGAGTCTGAGCTTGATTTGGTCGTGTGTGGTCTAGCTATTCATCACAGTGTGGGGACCTAAATCTGTTTACACAGTCACATTATGGGCATTATGGGCTTCCTTATGGGGACAAACCACAAGTCCCCATAACATAAATCATTACATTTTAAGGTGAAGATGTTTTAAGATTGGGGTACGGTTATAGTAAGGCAAGTAGTGGTTATGTTTATTCATTCATACCTTATTAGGGTCGCGAGGAGGCTGGCGCCCATCTCAGCCGACTCTGTACACCCTGGATAGCTCGCCAGGACATTGCAGGACCTGGTTATGTTTAGTGTTAGGAAAATTTTTTAGTGTTTAGGGAAATTTCTCCAGGAAATTAATGCAAGTCTATTTATTGTCCCCACAAGTTATGGAAACAAGACTGTGTGTTTGTGTGTGTGTGGCAAAAGTGCTTTCACATCATTTAGTCTGTCGTTGGGTGAAACTGATCCTCTGTTTGGTTTCACTGCACAAAATTAAACCAACAAAACAAAGACTGGGCTCATATTAATGGAAGGACGTTTCTTCTGAAGAGAAAGGTCAGCTTGTACGTCATTATTAGTTAGTCACTCACACCTTTACGGAAATGTATTTATTTATCCTACTAAGGTCGGCGGGGAGGCCGGAGTCTATCTGAGCCGACGCCACGGCGGCGAAGGCAGGGTACGCTGCACCCTGAATAACTCGTCAGACCATCGCAGGGCCGGCACACATACAACCGTTCACACTTACACCAAAGGTTCGGTTTGGATCAGCCGGTTAGCTTAACATGCATGTCTTTGGACTGTGGGAGGAAACCCGTGCAGGCACACAGAAACACCTGAGCTTGGAAATCGGACCGAGGACCTTCTTGCTGTGAGGCGGACTCTGTGTTGCCCAATTTTTAGGTAGTAAGTCATAACTGTGACATAGCACCTAATGATTATGATTTGGTAGCCTCTCTTGTTTATGACCTAACAATCGTATAATTATGACTTAATAGCCTCTAATTTTACGACCTAGCTATCTCATAAATACAACTTGGAAGCCCACTTTTTTTTTCCTCATGTGGCAGAAGTGGAACTCCGTACAGAACATATTTGTAAATACTCAGCAAAGGGAGAAATTTGTTTACTTATGTGATTATTTTATGTCATGCATAGCAGCTTGGCCTATACTAAATTGATTTTAAAAAATCTTAATAAATATCAAAATTAAACTGTGTTGTGATTTTATACTCCGCTTCTATTTTCTCTGTTTGTTTTCTGGGCCAGATACCCAGATCTTAATTTTTTTCAGTATTACACCTCTGAATCTCATCTCAGTCCATCAGCTTGTATCTGTAAAAAACTGTTCTGTTTTGTTTTTTGTCGACCGCCAACAGCGCCTATGAAGACCACTCTAAAGGAAATGTATGTGTGAGAAGAGAATATGCACACTGAGTCAGATGCTTTCACAGTCTGTTTCGTGCTCGTTTCACGCCGCGATGCTCAGAAGTGTCCTGCGCGAACGATGAAGTCGTGTAGTAGGGATGAAGGCATAATAATTACAGATGTACTCTCAGGAAACGGATATGTTGGGTACACCTGAGAAGACAATAAGAAGGGTTTCATAATTTATTTGAAGAGCTAAAGCTGAGATACACATGCCTGCATGCACATGAGAACCAGGGGAGGATAAATTCATTACGGTGTGCATTAATTTTCACCTGTTTTGCCAGTCATTCCTATACGAGGTGGCAAGAACCAGTCAACTGATGACATCATCTCCACACAATGTGATTGGTTGATGCTTTTATTCGTGATGTGAATGCTAAAAAAAAAATAAAATCATCCTTGTTCTGTAAAATCACTATTGCTTATTCACTGCATATTATTCCTGTTCTGTGTGATAGAGCTCATGACAGAAATAATACTTGGGGGGCATGCAAATTACTCACACAAGGCAGGGGGGGTGCCCCAGTATGCAAACATTGTACAGACTGGAACTCCAGGTCATAATGAGGTCCAAGTTCCTGCCTGGTGTTCTAGGTGAAGAGCCAGAGTGGAGAGTTTAAGTTTAGTTTGATCTTTGTGTAACCTTTTTTGTTTGTTTGTTTTTTTTTTTAACATTTTATTTATTTATATTTTAGGACACATTGATTGTTTGGTCTGAAGCTGAAAACTATGACCTGGCCCTCAGTTTTCAGGAGAAGGCCGGTTGTGATGAGATCTGGGAGAAGATATGTCAGGTGATGTCAGATCTTATAAAATACATCGCTAGTGTTTGTTAATGCCTTTAAAACAGCTTTTATCTGTTGAACATTGAACGTTAATAAACTGTACATGTCATTTGTCATGCGTCTTTAGTTATGTTGCTTGTTCGTGATGTTCTTTCTGCAGGTTCAGGGTAAGGACCCATCGGTGGACATCACCCAGGAGCTGATCGATGAGTCAGAGGAGGAGCGTTTCGAGGACATGTCGTCCCCTGGTCTGGAATTGCCGCCGTGCGAGCTCCCCCGCTTGGAGGAGGTGGCCGAGCTGGTGGCGTCTTCGCTGCCGTCCCCGCTGCGGCGCGAGAAGCTGGCGCTGGCGCTGGAGAACGAGGGTTACATCCGCAAACTGCTGGAGCTGTTTCGCGTGTGCGAGGACTTGGAAAACCGCGAAGGCCTGCACCACCTGTATGACATCGTCAAGGGAATCTTCCTGCTGAACCGCACGGCCCTCTTCGAGGTCATGTTCTCTGACGAGTGTATCATGGACGTGATCGGATGCCTGGAGTTTGATCCAGCCCTGCCGCAGCCACGCCGTCACCGCGAGTTCCTCACCACCACAGCCCGCTTCAAGGAGGTTATTCCCATCACAGACCCTGAACTGCGCCAGAAGATCCACCAGACCTACCGTGTGCAGTACATCCAGGACATGGTGCTGCCTACACCCTCTGTGTTCGAGGAGAACATGCTCTCCACTCTGCACTCATTCATCTTCTTTAACAAGGTGGAGATTGTTGGGATGCTCCAGGTGGGTCTCGACA